>CM068352.1:3875434-4135434 GCA_034769755.1 Odontamblyopus lacepedii | reverse complement strand
AGGAGAGAGGGAGAGGAGAGAGGGAGAGGAGAGAGGGAAAGAGGGAGAGGAGAGAGGGAAGGAGGAGAGAGGAGAGAGGAGAGAGAGGAGAGAGGGAAGGAGGACAGAGGAGAGAGGGGAGGAGGGAGAGGAGAGAGGGAAGGAGAGAAGGGAAGGGGAGGAAGGAGGAAGAGAAGGAGGGAGAGAAGAAGGGGAGAAGGAGGAAGAGAAGGAGGGAGAGAAGAAGGGGAGGAAGGAGGAAGAGAAGGAGGGAGAGAAGGGGAGGAAGGAAGAAGAGAAGGGGAGGAAGGAGGAAGAGAAGGGGAGGAAGGAGAGAGGGAAGGAGGGAGAGAAGGGGAGGAAGGAGGGAGAGAAAGAGAGAGAGAGAAAAAAAGTTAAGTTCAGCTGAAGTCTTTACAATCTACAGTCCATATAATTATTAATGGAATTGGATCCTCTGGTGGACTTGGCCTTGAACTGTCAAAACACAGATATTTAGTCCTGGTTTATGGTTCACATCTCTGTAATTACTTCACCGATTCACATGGGGAAAAAACAAACAAAAAAACAAAAAAACACTGCCGCAAACTCTGGCGTCTTCTCTATCCGTATAAATAAACAGAAGTTCACAGTCGGGACGTGTAAACAAGTTTGTCTTTTTCTATTGTCTATTTATTGCCTGTTTATGTCATTATTTATGAACCATCTTACTTTTAATTTATTTTGCTTTTGAATTTTTGTCCGTGCTATGTGTGCATTGTATCACCATGGTAACTACTGAACATCACACCCATAGAGATACACGTAGGACACCCCCACTAATACATAATCCAAGAAATATTCATAGAAAAATACACTAAAGTAGTGATAGTGAAGTCGAAAGTTAGAAAATACCAGTACGGTGCTAAAAAACAATATGACAGTGAATTTTTATGTCAAATCTGTGCATATATATTAGTGCGGTCAATGGATTAACATATTTAATCGCGATTAATCTCATGAATGTCATAGTTAACTCACGATTAATCACAAATTTTGTCCCTTGAATCATCATTTTAATACTCTTATCGACATAGAAAAGTGGATAGGCTTTGTGCACTTTTTTTTTATTGCGACTGTGTTTTTGTGACAACGCTGCTGCACTAAGAGCGAGGACACCATCACACACCGCCGTTTGTTTACATGTGGTGCATCAGAGCTAACGTTTTAGTGGAGAAAATAAGTCCAGCGGCAGAAGTATGTATTAACTAGTGAGACAGATGTGAGTCCTATTGTGAACTTCTGTTTATTCATGTATCTGTAAGGCGGGGGGTCTCCAGGCTTCCTTTAGAAAACAGAAATGCCAGAGAGCCACTGGTTTTAGCAGCTGCAAGAAACTGAGACGGTTATAAGGAAGCGGGGGAGCCTTTGGGGTACGGTTAGACGGCGATAAAACAGGAGTCTCCAAACTGTAGCTCAGGAGCTGTCAGTATCTCTCCGCCCCCTCACCAACTCGCCAAGGGATTCCTGAGTCATACGTATTGTGCTGAATAACAAATGGTTAATGTGGTTATTGCATTGTTCATGTATCATTTGTAAGCCCAACTTTGTGCACTAATAAATGGAGAATGGTTTATGTTTTACGGCCGTCTAACTGTGCCCAAAGGCTCGTCCTCTTTCTTATATGTATAATATCTTATCTTATATGTATAATCTAATGTGTAGGACTCCCTTGGTGAGCGACTTGGAGCTACTGACAGCTCCTGAGCTACAGGTTGGAGACCCCTGCTGTAAGGTAAATTAACCTTTTCTCACACAAGTCAGGGTCAATTCTAATTCTTCTACTGTTTAATTACAAGACAACAGAATGGCATACACAACACTTGAACACAATGAACAGAATGTAAAACTATGTATGCAGTTGGAATGTCACATGCATTACACAAAATCATTAGAGACTGGCTAAGGTGAGCAGATTTTCAAAATCAAAAACTGGAACAGCCCTGGTTTGTGGGGCCTTGTAATAACATAATTGTGAATCGAGTGCATAATTCAAGAAAATTGTTCTGCACTCGGCCCATTCATATGAACATGAGTCAGTATAGTCACATTTTCTTTGTCGTTTTGGTCATTTTTAAGATGCTTTTCTGTATTTTACTGAAACAAATGATAATGTTTGTCTCTCTTTACTGTTGGCAGGGATTAAATTGGTCAAAAATAGGGACACCTGAGATATTTCTTGTATAAAACTGGAACAAATCAGTGGTTTTGGATAAATCTGCTGGGACAGGGGACACAGGGCTCAAAACCAGGTAAATAGAGACGTCTGGTCACCCTAAGATTGGCTGAAATTCTGAAATTTTTTGTAGTTTTAATGAGTTTAAAAGTATATTATTTTGTATTATTATTATTATTATTATTATTATTATTATTATTATTATTATTATTATTATTATTAACATCTCCAATGATAGATTATTTTGCTTAATTTAAGATGACTATTGAACTAGTTTGGAGCAAATACTGTAGACCTACTAGTCACAAACACCATGAGGTTTGTGTTTTTGCAGCTTGTTTTGAGTGGCACATGGACATTTAAGCGGCTAGCTGCTTTTAGCTCAGGAATACATTAGCATGAATTAGCATTAGCAGTGTCAGGTGGCTAAGGCCGTGCAGATCCAGACAGACAGGAGAGCGCTCGGGGAAATGCAAACCTCAACCTTTACATTAGAGCGCCGCTCAGAACCAAATCTGCATAAGAGGGATAACGACGCTGTGGATAAAGAATAGTTCTGTGAATGATTTTACATTTTATCCTTAACTTGATCCCCAAAGAAAAAGAGATTCTCTACGTCCTTCATCACGACTGGGCTAAACCGGCAGCAGCAGTGGCCCAGACTCCCACAGACTGTATAAAGAAGTGGACTAAAGGAGTGTGGTGTCGCCCACAGCGTTCTGCTCCAGTCAAATGAAGCTCAATGAGGCGAGCAGTTATAGGAGCTGTTTGGTTGCTATGATATTCTGGCCACAGGTATCATAGCAACCAAAGAGTCAATCAGGAGTGAGGGTGTTGAAGTTAATGCCTCCTTTATCGGGGAGCAAGCACTTAGCAACGTTGTCAATCAAACCTGTTGCCACTGTAAGTGTGAGCGACCTTGAGGAAAGAAAACGCCAGATTTATCTGTTATTAAAGTTGAACTCCGGCACATTTGAAGCTAAAGTCTGTTGCTAGAGGTGATTGAATTCTGTCAGAAGCCAAAAAACGGCACAGATCAGTGTTTCCTCGGCGGAGATCTCACTGTGGCAGTGAGTCTGTCAAGGCAACAAACTAGTGTAGTGATGGGGGAAGTTCTTAACTTCCACGTAAAACACCAATTTGCTTCACACTGAAAAAGCTTAACACCACTTTAACCCATCTGACAAAAGCCACGAGTCTAACAAACAAAATGCTCTGCCTGGTTCACTCATTAGTGTCTGGAAACGTTAGAAAACAACAAAGCAGCCTTAGCCTTACCTTGTGCGTTTTACATGGAAGTTCAGAACTTGCCCCCATCACTACACTAGTTTGTTGCCTTGACAGACTCACTTCCACAGTGAGATCTCCGCCGAGGAAACACTGATCTGTGCCGTTTTTTGGCTTCTGACAGAATTCCACCACCTCTAGCAATGGACTTTAGCTTCAAATGTGCCGGAGTTCAACTTTAAAGTTCATATCTTGATTTAGGGACAAAATTGCAAAATAAAAACCTCAGGATCATGTAGAGCAGATTAATACGAACATTTTCAGACTAAAATGAGGAGTCTGGCAGCAGCAGTTACAGAGAGAAGGGGCGACGGTTTTTCAATACAAAATGAACTGAAGCCAGATTCCATGGAGTCGGAAGTGCACTCATGCTCACTTCCTATTTGGAATGCGGTGACTAGCAGATTCCGCTATGTCCATTTATATATATGCCACTGCACAAACGCTTGGTGAACAATTTTAAATATAACCACTTAAATCTATCAGAAAATGACTTAAAAGCAGTGAAATGATCTGTCCACACAGCGAGATTATTTAACTTCACAAGTTCTCTTAAAATAAACGACCTCTAGACGACAATTAAGTCGTCTCAGAACTCCTAAGTAGAGAATAAATCTGAAAACAAGATGAAAATGATGAAAATCCTGGTCAGATCAGAGGAATTTGCAGCGCAGTCTGTGGAGCTGTTTGAACGATTAATCTTCCGTCTTAACTGACTAATGAATACGTTTGGTCCACTGCTTTTTGGAATGATAAGAAGAGAGGGGCTGGAGTGAGCTGGAGTTTTGGGGGTGTCTGGATAGGTTAATACAGTTTACTCGTACTTCTCTGTGTGCATAGTAGTTTTTTTGCATAAGATCCTAATCATTTGGAGACACTACCACGCCCCATTATAGTCGATTAAATAGCTGATCACAAAGTTATTATTACACGTAAAGAAAGAGTAGTGATTTCATGAGCTTGACTGAAAAACATGAACAGCATAACAAGAGGCACAAAGACTACACAATGGTGTCGGTCGGGATGAAATTAGCTTGAGTAGATCCACAAATGAGTCTCATGTTTTCGGCGAGTGACCAGGTCTTACCCAAAGAGGCCCCTGGATCAGCAGACACAAGAGGCAATGTGAGGAGCACAGGAGAAACACAAGTGTGAAACAAAGTGAAACTAGAGCCGCACCACACAGCAGTCATTTCTAATCCAAATGTGTGTTGGAGCAATCGGCAAAATGCTAAGGCTGCATTTATTCAGATAATACATTTTCCCCTGTAAAAAAAAAAGTATATTATTTTTTATTTTTATAGTTCTGAAATGCATTCTTGTATTAGTTTAAAGGGCCCATGTGACACTATTTGATCTGTTATAATAGTAAATAATCATTGTATCAATTTACAGTTCATTCTTCATTCACTCCACACTCGGTGGTGTAAACTTCTATTGTAGCCACAGCTGCCGTGGGTCAGACTGACAGAAGTGATGCTCCAGTCTGCACCATCAGCCCCTCCGACCTCCACCAATGCAAACACCACTGTCTTACTACACAGTGTAGGTGAAGTGTTTTGCCTAAAAACACAAATGGCAGTTTTTGCCCCTGGGGCCCCGAGTGTGACACTTGAAATCCCCAGTGGTCTCCCATCCAAGTACTGAGTAGTACTGAGTAGTACTGCCCTGCTGAGCTTCTGATTTGATGAGATCAGGTTTGGCCATAATGTTGTTTCCTCTTTAAAAAACAGACCTGGAGTTGTGTTTTGTTTCATTCATGTTTAACACACAAACCTGCACATTTAGACTGAATTCCTCTCATCACCCTGTGATGTGATGATACAGGAAGTACTTCACTGTGTTTACACTCCAAACACTGTCACTAGAATCATTTGGATTATTTCAGCCCTGAAATTGTACTGCACTGTACTGTATACTTGTGTTTTTAGCTTAATTTATCTATGTGACTGTAGTGATTAGAGATGATGTTATTTGTTGTGTCTGTGCGTAAATGTTGTCCTGTCTTATACTTTAATATTTGTCTGTCTTGTCTACACATAGGATAGAGAGAAACATAATTCTGATTCCTTTTGCTAACTGAACTTTGAATTGTCAATCTCTACTGAACTTAAGGTAAAAAATAGCTTGAAAAATATCACTACATGACATCACAAGGTGGAAGAGCATTTGAGCGAGACAGAAGAGCATCCAGGATTACTCAAGCATGTGTGAATGGAACAAAACACAACTCCAGGTCTGTTTTTGAGGCGGGAACAACATTCTAACATGGCCTGAAGTTCATAAAAGTACATTCTGCAGAAAATAGGACCTTTAACTAATTTGCATATTGCAAATCTAATGACAATTGCAATACTTATTGGAAAAATCACAATTCGATTGTGGTGGTGCAGACCATAAAACCACACAGTGCACAAATAATATCTGAGGCAGGTCAAAGGTCAGAGCTGCAGTGGAGAATGCATTATTTTAGACAGAGGTGCAGCATAAGCAGAACAGAGGGAGAAGTCAGTGCATGTAAAACAGTCCAGCCTAAAACAAGTTGGATTTTTATATCTTTATCCTCTCAGTCTTTGCTTAACATATGAGCACTTCAACCAGTTACATGATTTTCACACCACCTTAAGAAATACACACACTTACAGGACCATGTGCCATATTTTGCTTCTAACCAGACTCCAGGGAGACACGACGATGTGATTTTGAATATCCGTGTGTGTGTGTGTGTGTGTGTGTATGTGTGTGTGTGTGTGTGTGTGTGTGCGCGTGTATGTGTGTATGTGTGTGTATAGTGTGTGTATGTGTGTGTGTGTGTGTGTGTGTGTGTGTGTGTGCGTGTGTGTGTATGCGTGTGTGTGTGTGTGTGTATAGTGTGTGTGTGCGTGTGTGTGTGTGTGTTTGTGCGTGTGTGTGTATGCGTGTGTGTGTGTGTGTGTATAGTGTGTGTGTGCGTGTGTGTGTGTGTGTATGCGTGTGTGTGTGTGTGTGTGCGTGTGTGTGTATGCGTGTGTGTGTGTGTATGTATGTGTGTGTGTGTCAGGGCGTCAGGGGCAAGACACAAACTCAGGAAATGGCAGAAACAGTTTTAAAACAACGAAAGTTGTAAAGTTAAACCAGGACTAAACCAGGTCTAAACCAGGTCTGAACCAGGTCTAAACCAGGTCTAAACCAGGACTGAACCAGGTCTAAACCAGGACTGAACCAGGACTGAACCAGGTCTGAACCAGGTCTAAACCAGGTCTAAACCAGGACTGAACCAGGTCTAAACCAGGTCTAAACCGGGTCTAAACCAGGACTGAACCAGGTCTAAACCAAGACTGAACCAGGACTGAACCAGGTCTGAACCAGGTCTATACCAGGTCTAAACCAGGACTGAACCAGGACTGAACCAGGTCTAATCCAGGTGTAAACCAGGTCTAAACCAGGACTGAACCAGGACAAAACCAGGACTGAACCAGGTCTAAGACATGTCTAAACCAGGACTGAACCAGGACTGAGACAGGACACTTGATTCAGTCCTGGTTTAGACCTGGTTCAGTCCTAGTTTAGACCTGGTTTAGACCTGGTGATCGGCTCGGCTCCACTAACGACACATTTTAAAAACGAATAAGCAAACGATACACAGATTCTACTCCACCTTTCACACTCTACACTCACATTATACATTCAGAGGATCCTAATAATTCACCACAATGAATTTTTAAGCACTTTTCAGAACTCAGAGGCCAGAGTGGAGCTTTGCCATCGCAGTAAAGCTAACAGCCACTACCATACTAACATATATTTCTTGATTATGTGGAAGAATTGAACATGAAGAATTAAGTTTTCTCCATCATGCTTCTGTTTAACGTCCTCAGAGTCGTACTGAGAGCGATTCATGCATGTTTGAGTAATCCTGTATTATCCTGCATTAGAGGCTCTGGTGCTCGGACAAAATCCATTTAAAAGAGGTGCACTTTTAGTTTTGATTTTGAGCAAAAGTTCAAATCTAATCCGGGCCAAATCGCTGAGAAAGGCGGCGCGTTCTGAACAAACCCGAGGACAAAAGTGTGGTTTTGTGTCGGGGTTAAAACGAGGACAGAATAACACAAATATGACTCAAAGCGGTGGACTTTTAATCAGCACCAAAATCAAAGCGGGTTTTGAATAGTTCTGTGTTAAATGACAAAATCCAGTGCAGCCCGTCCGATCAATTGTTCTGTGGCAGCTCTGCTCTGCTTTACAAAGTGACACAGCCAAGAGTGTCCGTGATCACTGAAAACTACAAGCAACTGTGACTATTTCATCTGAATTTATGAATATTCTGTAGTTTGGACCTCTGTACAGACGACCTAACATGAACGTAATTCAATACACAACTGAATCTTCTCTTGGATGGAGATACTTCGCAAATAAAGTTGCAATGTTAAAAGAAAACATATTGTGCTTGTGTCTGCTCTGGCTTATAGTTATAACCCCTGACACCCGTGGTTCATTAGGGACATTTTAAAATGCGCTATTGATCTAAAATGACAGCACAAAAGAAACAAGTCCACTGATTGTGAGAAAACCGCGGTGCCCAATTGGAGCCGACAACACCGTAAACTTCATCACAACGAAGAGCCGTGCAGTCGTCAGCCCCTCCGGTGGACGGTGCACGTCACACGAGCAAACAGCACATTTTTATCATTTGCACTAAAATAGCTACGCGACGCTGCTGAATCCAACGCTTATCATGTCTTAAGAAAATGAAACTGGAGAACAAAGTGAGCGCAGAGCAGTGGGTGAACGTGGGAACTGATCTGCAGTGATGTGATTAAAGATACTTAAACATGTAAAACAACTCGATTTTACATAATAGGTCTGTGTTTTCCTGAATGATGATATAGATCACATGTGTCAAACATGCGGCCCGGGGGCCAGATCCGGCCCTCCAACACCCTTAATCTGGCCCTCGGCTGATTTTTCTATTAAAATACTTAAAATTTTCAGATTTTTCTGTTAATTTTCTGCACCGTTTAGCATAGCAGCGTCTCCGGCGTTTCTGTACGTTGCGACTCCCACCAGAGCAGCACAAATGAAGACTTTCCTCTTTCCAAACGCTCTTAAAGGACGATCGTTTTGACTGTCGACCGTGACCCTCATCAGCAAAATGTCAAAAAATGAGAAAAGCAGATGCTGAGTTCAGGATTTCCCAAGAAAAATAGTCTAATTCTTATTTGTTGACAGAGGTGAATGGGAAATCTGTGCTCAGTGTGTTTGGAACAAGTGGCGTTGCTCGAGGAATATAATCTTAAACACCACTACGAGACACAGAGAAAAGTACGATAACTTGAAGAGAGAACTGAGTTTTCTGATCCGGCCCTTTTGGGATCAAAGTAGGCTGCATACGGCCCCCGGACCAAAATGAGTTTGACACCCCTGATATAGATATTACTATTGTATTAGACACGATATCATTAAATACTTATAATGTATAAAATGAACTAGCAAAACAGATTTTGCCAGATCGTTTTTTTTGCCTTGTTCCAATTGATATTCTAAGCATCTGTACCAAAAATGGAATTAATCAGTTTCTGGACATAGTTCCTCATTTCCAGGTGAGTGAGTGTTGGAGACGTGTGGAGACACTTTTTGAAATACTCCATCCAGAGAGTTTCCAGAGGCTGTTGGTGCTTCGCTAGTGCATGTCCACGGCCACAAGTTCTATATCACAGTTCATAGAATCTGGACAAAGTTCATTTCTTGAAGGTCATCGGTGGCCATGCAGAGAGAGGCATTTCCTTTATTAAACACTGTCAACAATCTGTGCGAAACGAAGACCAAAAGCAATTTCTGTTCCGCGTCGTGCAAGGACAAAGAGATAAAGTATGAACGAGAACAAAGTCATCGTACATGAATATAGAGTTTGAACTGTTCTAATGCGCTAATATACAGTATGTAGCATAAGTACAGGGAGACTGGGAGAGATTAATGATCCTATTAATAATCCTCTTTGTTTTGTTCAAGTTTCTGTTTCTGTGAAAGTTACACATTCTTATGCAGAATATAAAAAATTGCGAAAAAGTGTGCCACTCTTTACTGGCGTCCAACTGGCTCCATTTTCGGTACAGATGTTCACAATGTCAATAGGAACAGGGCAAAATGTGATCTGGCAAAATTTAGAAAACTTTTACTTCTACCATCATATTGTGAACTGCCCTAACACACGATTGCACTGACCTCCTCACATCATCACAGTACATGTCGTGCTCTGGTGGGATTGGACATTGTGACTTTCCTTTTAAAGAACAGCCTGTGTGTTTTTAATGAAGTAAATACAGACCCATTCATTGCACAGGAAACCGAGCAACTGCAATATTAATAGTACTTATAAAGTTTACCTGAATGGTTTTGGAGGTAAAATGCTAAATCTGGTCTTCTCCAACATCTTGCGGATGCGGTTCCTCCCCCCGGTCACTGTGTTGGCCTTCATCTTCCTGGTGCTTTTGTGGTCTGTGGGGAACTCCATGTCTCCAGGCAGATCTGGGATGGAGAAGCGATTGCCCTTCTTCTCCTGGATCTTTGGGATGTGAGGGACGCCGTTCTTCTTCTCGTGCACCACCCGGCTCAGCAGCTCCTTGAAAACTACAGACAGGAACATTTGGTGTCAGTCTCCATTTTACTGGTAAATGTACTGAGAATAGTAGGTTTGTGTGTCGGACAGTGCATCGCAAAATGTGGCACAAAAGCTCTTCAGGTGGAAATAGAGCTCTTCAGTTTGTGAATATGACTCATTTAGAGTTCATTTCAACCACTTTTGTGTCTCCTGTGGATCATTTCTGGTTTAGAACTGCAGTGGAAATGATGAAGTCCACTTTTAGACCAGTTTTAGACCTGGGATAGTCCTGCTATAGACCTGGTTTAGCTCTAGATTAGACCTGAGATAGTCCTGCTATAGATCTGGTTTAGCTCTAGATTAGACCTGAGATAGTCCTGCTATAGACCTGGTTTAGCTCTAGATTAGACCTGGGATAGTCCTGCTATAGACCTGGTTTAGCTCTAGATTAGACCTGAGATAGTCCTGCTATAGACCTGGTTTAGCTCCAGATTAGACCTGGGATAGTCCTGGCATAGACTTGGTTTAGCTCTAGATTAGACCTGGGATAGTCCTGCTATAGACCTGGTTTAGCTCTAGATTAGACCTGAGATAGTCCTGCTATAGACCTGGTTTAGCTCCAGATTAGACCTGGGATAGTCCTGGCATAGACCTGGTTTAGCTCTAGATTAGACCTGGAATAGTCCTGCTATAGACCTGGTTTAGCTCTAGATTAGACCTGGGATAGTCCTGTTATAGACCTGGTTTAGCTCTAGATTAGACCTGGGATAGTCCTGCTATAGACCTGGTTTAGCCCTTGATTAGACCTGGGATAGTCCTGCTACAGACCTGGTTTAGCTCTAGATTAGACCTGGAATAGTCCTGCTATAGACCTGGTTTAGCTCTAGATTAGACCTGGGATAGTCCTGCTATAGACCTGGTTTAGCTCTAGATTAGACCTGGGATAGTCCTGCTATAGACCTGGTTTAGCTCTAGATTAGACCTGGGATAGTCCTGCTATAGACATGGTTTAGCTCTAGATTAGACCTGGAATAGTCCTGCTATAGACCTGGTTTAGCTCTAGATTAGACCTGGGATAGTCCTGCTATAGACCTGGTTTAGCTCTAGATTAGACCTGGGATAGTCCTGCTATAGACCTGGTTTAGCTCTAGATTAGACCTGGGATAGTCCTGCTATAGACCTGGTTTAGCTCTAGATTAGACCTGAGATAGTCCTGCTATAGACCTGGTTTAGCTCTAGATTAGACCTGGGATAGTCCTGCTATAGACCTGGTTTAGCTCCAGATTAGACCTGGGATAGTCCTGCTATAGACCTAATTTAGCCCTTGATTAGACCTGGGATAGTCCTGCTATAGTCCTGCTATAGACCTGGTTTAGCTCTAGATTAGACCTGGGATAGTCCTGCTATAGACCTGGTTTAGCTCTAGATTAGACCTGGAATAATCCTGGTATAGACCTGGTTTAGCTCTTGATTAGACCTGGAATAGTCCTGCTATAGACCTGGTTTAGCCCTTGATTAGACCTGGAATAATCCTGGTATAGACCTGGTTTAGATCTGGTGGCACTTAGAGCCAGATCGTTTCTTTTGTGGTACTTGGCGTGACACGTTTCTGAGCCACTGCAGTTTATATGTAAGAATATTTATATCTCGGGCAGGGCCATATGGGGAAAAATGAATCATGATTATTTTGGGGGATTTTCAAAAACCAAATGAAAAGGCTTTTAGTATTGATTTCATGAACATAGAATACACATGGTTTAAATCATTGTCATTTAACACAAAAAATAGTCCCATTTCTTCCTCCAAAGTCATGTCCAGAGCTTTTACTGACAGAGGACTGGCTGTGGACCTCCCCATTAAAAACCCCGTCTCACTGATTAGACTCGACTGATTCATGATCTCTCCATTAAAGGCCCGGTCCCCTCAGCATTACCAGCTCCACTGTATGCGCCTCAACTGACTACTCTGCAAAAACTACAGGGATGTGTTCTATGCAGCAAAATGTGCTGGGATTTAAAATGTTTACAGTTTTAATGTAGTTCTAACTGAGTCCAAACTGAGGCCTGGTTTAGATCTGGTTTAGTTCTTGATTAGACCTTGTTTAGCCCTGGGTTTGTCCCACTTCAGACCCGGTTCAGTTCAGGAGTAGTCGTGGTTTAGTACTGTTTAGGGCTGGTTTAATCCCAGTTTAGATTTGCTTTAGACCTACTGAAGTCATGCTTTAGTCCTGGTGTAGTCTTGGTTTAGTCCTGGTGAAGTCCTGGTGTAGTCTTGGTTTAGTCCTGGTGAAGTCCTGGTGTAGTCTTGGTTTAGTCCTGGTGAAGTCCTGGTGTATTCTTGGTTTAGTCCTGGTGAAGTCCTGGTGTAGTCTTGGTTTAGTCCTGGTGAAGTCCTGGTGTAGTCTTGGTTTAGTCCTGGTGAAGTCCTGGTGTAGTCTTGGTTTAGTCCTGGTGAAGTCCTGGTGTAGTCTTGGTTTAGTCCTGGTGAAGTCCTGGTATAGTCTTGGTTTAGTCCTGGTGTAGTCCTGGTGTAGTCTTGGTTTAGTCCTGGTGAAGTCCTGGTGTAGTCTTGGTTTAGTCCTGGTGCAGTTCTGGTGTAGTCCTGGTGTAGTCTTGGTTTAGTCCTGGTGAAGTCCTGGTGTAGTCTTGGTTTAGTCCTGGTTAAGTCCTGGTGTAGTCTTGGTTTAGTCCTGGTGAAGTCCTGGTGCAGTTCTGGTGTAGTTCTGGTGTAGTCCTGGTGTAGTCCTGGTTTCGATCCATTTCAGCCCTGATATAGTCCTAGTTTAGTCTTGGTTTAGACCCGTTGTGGTCCTGTTTTAGTCCTGGTTTAGATTTCAAGATTCAAGATTAATTTTATTGTCCCACAGCAGGAAATTTGTCTTGGGCGATGGACTCGTGCTGCCATCAGATACAATTCATCAATCCATAATAAAGTGCAGTATTTACCTGGATAAGCCCAAAGTTTGACCGATCATTAAAAAGATTCTGGGTAAAATCAACTGAATTAAAGTCCCAACACTGTATGTTCAGACAAACCACTGATCTGAACTCTGAGCTCTGCCTCAGGGTCAGTCCTCACCAAAGATGTTGGTCTTGACGGTCAGAGACAGGTGAGTGTTGTTCCTCAGGATGTCCACAGCTTTGGTCAGGGAGATGTTTTCAAAGTTCTGCCCGTTGATCTCCAGGATCTGAAACAAACCGTCAAATATGATGAATGTCCGGCAGTGGTGTATTCTCCAAAGAGCCATTTCAAACGACTTTTTTACACGGTCAAATTGGCGTTTCCTTAAATACAGCCGAGGTTCAGGGCTCATCAACCAGACGTCAGCGAGTTAAATCCTCTTATTACAAACGTATAAATAAATACATCAACAGAATAGGACATGTATTGAATGAGTTCTTTGTCCTTTCACATGGACGGAGCAGAAGTGTGGTCGGCTCAGGCCTCTCGCTTCACCTTTAGCGTTCGTGCTGCACAGTTTCACACGGCCGAGACAAAGAGTGAGTTTGTGTCAGAAATAACCTTCTGTTTAAAAACCTCTGTGTGTTTAGTCACTTCCTCTGAGGCGAGAAACAGCCACGACTTTCCAACTGCGCTGCCTCGGACGTTTGAAGTGAGAGTATTAAAAATGATCATAAAGTGGAGACAGACTCATATTTCAATATTTGGACGTTTCAGCGTTTATCAGTTATATTTTGGTTTGACCGACCTGCTGCCTAAAAACACACAGAAAGATTTATTTGAACACTTTAATGTGAAGAGAAAACGGCACAAAACGTGACTCCACAACTTTCTTACACATTATATCGTGAAAAAAAGGGCTGTGGGGGAGTTCGTAGCAAATTTACATGACCGAATTTGGGAAAAACAATTAAAATAGGCCTAAAATATCATCAGACCTTATCACCTTTTGGATTTTTTGATTTGAGTAGGAGCTCTTGTGTACTGTCTGCATCAAATTATAAATCATTGTATTGTATGATCATGAGGAAGTTTGCAGTTAGCATGCTAGCTGTTGTTAGCTTTACTGTCCCCTCTGCGAACATTTAAAATGACTAGTTCTGTTTTTCATGTTTTAAAGATGGTAAAAATACAGCTGAAGGATGAAAAAAAGTAATTGTGAGGTTTTTTTTCAAAGTTTCAAAGGCCGATATTCCCTATTTTCTGGTCTGTGCTGCCGTTTCCTCATTTAAAACATACCTAGAGTTGTGTTTTGTTTGAGTTTAGCTTTGAAAGGGGACAGTGCAATTTCATAAAACACATGGTTAAAAAAGTCAGAATTAACCAGAAGGCGAATCTGTAGTCACCTACAGCCATGATAGAAAAAGGCAAGAAAATACAACTACAGGAAGAAAAAAAACATGGTTAAACACTTGACAGGGCACTTATGTAACAAATAACATTTACATAAACTGTTTAGGGAGCACAGAGCACACAATACATCTACAATATAAGACAAGATATTGATTTTAAAATGTTAGTTTTAACTTTTAGGGCTTTAAATGAACAGACCCCCCAATACACAGCAGATTTGTTGTGTTCCTACTCCCCTGGCCGTGCCCTCCGATCCTCTGGCCAGAGTCTTTTAAAGGTCCCAAAAACTCGCTATAAAACCCGGCGAGGCCTGTCCTTTCAGGCAGTAGCTCCCAGACTTTGGACTGTCCCTGTCCCTGTCCCTGTCCCTGTCCTGCCGTGTGGCCGAGCTTAAGACACTGTTATTTAAACAAGCTTTTAGTTAACTGGGCTTTATTTATTTATTTCATTATTTTAATTTTGACTGTTTCTTTTATTGTGTGTGTTTTGATTGCACGTTGTAAAGCACTTTGTGATTTTTATCTGTGACAAGCGCTCTATAAATAAACTTTACTTACTTACTTACAAGATACAAATACAAACACTTTTAAGAAAAAATTAGATACAACAACTAGGGTTGGGCTGTAATCCGGTGTCCCGCAGTATCAGAAAGTATCATCAGTATCAGTTTCATCACAGTCAAAAAAATCTGCATAAGGACCTAAAACCACAGCAGGACTTTCTCCCCTCCGCTCTCTCTCCTCTTCAAACGTGGTTCCGCTCAGAGATTTCCATCCACACGCAGTGAGGAAGAAGAAAAACCTGACTGACGCTTCGTGTGCGACGTTGAGCCCAAAAGTTTGTGACGGAGATGTTTTACTGAAGCCGAGAGTCGAGAGGGGACGAGGCTGAAGAGGAGAAAGTTCCCGAGGGCGAAGTCAGACTTTCACGGAGGAGACGGTAAAGAACAATTTATGGATCTGCATCAAAACGAAACTTTCGAAACCTCTGAAACTTTCTAACGACGCCTCAAAGCGACAGAGACAATAAGGGCTGTGATTGGTCCTCTCCACCGCTCTACATTTCCACTGCTAGACTTTGAGTAATAATGTGTTTAATGCAGCTTTGGCACATTTGTTTACGTTTTACACAAACCAAACTTCAGACCGCATGGCTCATTTGCATACAGCTCATTTGCATACAGTATAAGCGCTGATAAAAACAGCTCGTGCGCTGATGCTGATGCGCTCGAACGCGCTGCAGAGTTTGGTTTGATCAGAACTTGTGCCTCATCTTCAAATATAAAGCTGCGACTCTGTTTCTGAAGGGTTTAAGTGCGGCTACAATACTGTATATACTCCGGTAAAATGCTGAGCAGGTTTAACGGTATAAAAATGTGAATAGCGCCCAGTTCTAATCACAACATAACATTTGATCATAACATCCAAACATCAGTGTCGGTGTTGGCAGCTGTAGGCGTTGATAAGCCATTTTCCATTTTGGATAAAACAGTAAAACGATCACCTCTGACAGTGACGCGCTCAGAGCTGTTTCTTTGGCTGATGAACTCTGCCAAAGGATCTGGAGCCAAATTATGCAGTACTTTATAAATCAAATTTAAGTGTGCAAATGTGTGAAGACTGTCTCGTGTTTCATTTTGAGTCTCGGAGATGCTGACAGACTAATACTTATAAATGAAGGATCAAAACACAACTCCAGGTGTAGTTTTGAGGAGGTAACAACATTATAACATGATTTAAAGCTCACAAGAGTCATTTTTTGTCTAATAAAATTAAAAGATGACAAATAATATGAAATGATCTGACAAACTAATACATGAATCACATTTCAGAACATGTTTGTACAGATGTGAACTGCAGGTGAGCGGTTTGTGCAGAATAAAACGAGAGATTCTGTTGTGTGTGTGATTTGCTGATTGCGTCCACTCAGATTGATTTTTTTCTGATTCCATTTGTGGTCTCGTAAAGAAAAGCCTCACCTGGTCGCCCCTCTTGAGCCCCTCCTCGGCCGCTTTGCTCCCGGGCTCCACAGACTCCACGAAGATGCCGAAGCCGCGCTCGCAGCCGCCCTGAACGCTGAAGTTCAGGGAGGACTCGCGCGCCGCCTTCTGCAGCGTGATCTGTCTGCACTTGGCCTTCGCCGCACACGCGATGTTCAGCAGCCGCAGGTGACCCTTCATTTTCTGAAAAACACACGGGGATGTCAGATGCCCTCCCGTGCACTTATATGGCTAGTAACTTTTATCTATTTGTTTAACTTTTTGTCTATTTTTTTTAGCATTATCTATTTATGTATGTGATTATTCGAATGATTGTGTGAGCTGCCGGACACCCGAATTTCTCCTATGGGATTAAGAAAGAAAGAAAGAAAGAAAGATCTATCATCTTATATACCTGTGTGCCTCCCTTCCTCCTGTATCCCTCTGTGTCAGATGCCCTTCCATTCCCCTTTATCCTTTTACGTCAGATGTCCTTCCATCCTCCTGTATTCCTTTGTGTCAGATGCCCTTCCTCCTGTATCTCTGTGCATCAGATGCCCTTCCTCCACCCTTTGTTGTACAGTATATTACATTTGGTGTGTAATATGCACAGGGCTTTCCCAGCTTTACTAAACTTCATGTGGACATTATGCAGGAGTAAAACTGAGACAGAACTAGCTTACATGCTAATACCGGGTATCCCCAGGTTTGACTACCCCGAAGACTTTAAGCCCTTTTTAAGACCAATTAAATGAAAAGAAGACCAACACTGCACGCATTATGTGGGCGAAAAACACCAGATTCAATTCTAATAATGACCATTACATAACAAAATACATGACATGACCATAACATGACCATTACATAACAAAAAATACTTTTATTATAAAATCTCATCTCGTAAAATGGCCAGAAAATAATTTCTAACATTCTAATAAGACAAACTAAACTTTCACATTGTCTTGTTTCACGTTGCACTGCAGCTCGGTGAGTTTACAAAACATTCAGACTTTTGTGAAAAAAATAAGACTTGGACAAAATAATTTAAGACCTTTAAGGCCTTAATTTAGAAATTTCAAACCTTTTAAAGACTTTTAAGACCCCGGGGCAACCCTGTAATAGCTTAAACAAATTGTTCACTTACTGCAGTTTCGAGATGTTTTTCAAACTCCTCCAGGAAGCGAGTCATGGCCAAGTCGCCCTCGAAGTCGTTGAAGTGGTTATTGACCCAAAGCAGCACAATTCTTGTCACCTGAGACCAAAGACAGCACAGGGAGAGTATAATTAGACTTTTAAGTGTCATTTTTGTGCATCTGCTGCAGTGTAAAACTCTGTCAGAGTATGTGTTATATCACAGGGCTGCATTAGAATCAAAATCAACTGTAAAGACTGTGATACAACTTGCAAAAAATAATATAGGATAATGGGGTCTGGTGGTCTATTAAAATAACTGCTGACTATTTTAATAATTCATAATATGGACTTTAAAACTCTAATATAGATTTAGCCGTATGGACACTTTGTAGTTCAGACTTCTACAAACATGGTCTGAAAGTAAAAACCAGGACAACAAACAGCTCCCTTATGCAGTGTATTTAAATAATTGAAATTGTGGAAAAGATTGTCAAGCAATATCCACTTTTATTCTAGTAAAAAAAGTGGGTCACAATAAATAAACAAACTTTCTTTCCAGGAGAGAAACAGCAGCGTCTTATCTAAGAAAACCTGCCCCTCCGACACTGGAGCCCCCGAAAGTTTTAAAAGAGTCATAAACACAGCAGCAAAGATAAGGCGCTGAAATAAAGAGGAAAGAACGATGAGATAAAGAGGAAATACTGAGGAAACAGCAGGAGCAGAAATAATTGGCCTCTGCCACAGAAAACCTCTGACCAACAGTTCATCTGAAAACCCCAAAAGAAGAAGAATCACTGTCCTGAAGTCAACCCACAAGAGAAGAGAGAGTTAATCTGAACTCTGACGTCCCCAAATACGAGGGAAACGGGAACAAATCAAATCGAGCTTTAACTGTAGACTTACTGCATCGTTATTGTGACGCTGATTTATTCTGAAGTACAAAAACACTGGATGTGATGGCTCATTTATTTAAGTGATCATTTGGTGTTTTAGTTCATGACTCTCTCATTTCGGCGCTGAAATCCAGTGTGTTAAATCTAAAATGTCTCCCTGATCTGGACGGTCACTCTCTAAACCCCGAGAACCTGCACCATCATGAATCAGGTTCTGCGCTTCACACGAGGCCTGAACATAAACCGAGAATGAGACAGAATGAGGAAGTGTCTCTATCTGCAGGTTCAGTTGTGGTTGTGGTTGTGGTGAGCACAGTGCGATCACACTCTACATACTGTTTCTTTACTGCTCTCAGCACAGAATAAAATAGTGACATATAAACTAAGAGGCAATTTAAGTCAGTGTCCTCTGGATGACAGATTTATGTCCCACCTGAGCTCCCTTACCCAAGGAGATGACAGAAAACATCCGTTAAGTTTCAGCCTATACTCAGGATGCCGGTCCTTCACACCCATGATGCATTGCGGTGGGTTTGAGCGCTGGCTGACATGTCCATGCAGAGTATTGACAGACTCAGACTAATGCCAGATTAATGCAGTTATGAAAGACAGAGGGTCAGACTGAACGAGTGCTGAGTTTGCCGTTTCTGCATCGATTTCACTTCATATCAACATGTCTCAGCAGCTCCGGGTTTGGTGACAAGATTTAAAGCTCCCACACGATGAAAAAATGGATTCACGTTAGAATGCTGTTAGGTTCCCCAAAACCAGACCTGGAGTTGTGTTAAGTTTCATTCACACTTGTTTGAGTAACTTGTTATTATAATTTGCCTACATCTCCAAAGCTCAAAATGCTCTGCTCCACCTTGTGATGTCACTGAAGCATTAGTTTTTAAGTGAACAGCTCCTTTTACCTTTAGTTCAGGAGAGATGGGCAATTCATTGATTTTAGTGAAGGTGTGTGGAGTTTGAAAACTGAGTAGAGCACTTCCTGTATTACCACATGACATCACAAGGTGAAGCACTGTTTCAGAGAAGAACTCAGGCTAAATAAGCAGGGTTTATGTGTTAAACGTGTGAATGGAAAAAAAAACAAAAAAACACAACTCCAGGTCTGTTTGTGATGAGGAAACATTCTAACATGGATCATAACCTGGTGCAGTGTAAGGAGGAAACTTCAGGGATACTGACCGTGTCCCTGAACGTCTGCACCTGGAACCACTGCAGCAGCCTGGAGCCCACCTCCATGGGGCTGGACAGGAAGGTCCTGTAGGTCAACAGGAAGTCCTCGATGTACGTGGGGTCCACCACCGACGGCTCCTCCACCAAGTGCATGATCAGACGCTCCGGAGTGCCCTGTGAACAGCAGGGGGCAGCACAGGTCAGGGGCAAGTACCAATACACATATAAAAGTCCTGTACCTGATTTTCCCCCCGTGTATCTGAGCAGTACGTCTTCCCTCAGAACAGATATACTGTATAAGCGGCTCCGGAGGTCAAATTATGTCCACTGTGTACTGTCTGCATCTAATTATGACACAATTTATTGTCCGATAACCAGGAAGAGCCCATTAGCATGCTAGTTTAGCTTTACAGACAAGGCAAAACTCTCCTCTGGTCTCTGGAAGTTGTGAACAGCTCTTATAAAGACAATGGGGTGAATAATTCGGACGCTCCCAGACACGGGGAGAACATGCAAAAACAAAAGACACAATTAAAATTTGTTACTTAAACGTTTATATAAGATGCTTCATACACATTAGAGGACAAAACTACACCAGGACAAGACCAGGACAAGACCAGGACAAGACCAGGACAAGACCAGGACTAGACCAGGACTAGACCAGGACAAGACCAGGACAAGACCAGGACAAGACCAGGACAAGACCAGGACTACACCAGGACAAGACCAGGACAAGACCAGGACAAGACCAGAACTACACAAGGGCTACACCAGGACTACACCAGGACAAGACCAGGACAAGACCAGGACAAGACCAGGACAAGACCAGGACAAGACCAGGACAAGACCAGAACTACACAAGGGCTACACCAGGACTACACCAGGACAAGACCAGGACAAGACCAGGACAAGACCAGAACTACACAAGGGCTACACCAGGACTACACCAGGACAAGACCAGGACAAGACCAGGACAAGACCAGGACAAGACCAGGACTACACCAGGACTACACCAGGACAAGACCAGGGCTACACCAGGACTACACCAGGACAAGACCAGGACTACACCAGGACAAGACCAGGACAAGACCAGGACTACATCAGGACTACACCAGGACTAAATTGCAAATGCAACTCATGGTGTAAAGTGACCAGATTTGTCTCAAATGGCACATCCCTTCCTCTTACTGTTTTTTCAGACGGTGTATTTTACAAATGTCACTGTCTTTCTATTTTTGTACCTGTATTGACATTTTTAAAAGCCAAACCAGGGACGGGGGCTGCAAATGAGCCTGTGGCAGAAGCCTTAAGTGCATTACATCGGTTTCCTATTTGGTGGCAATGTTTTTTCTACAGTTCCTGACAAATAAACTAATAAACAAATTTAAAAAAACAAAAAAAACAAAACAGGACTACAAAAGGTCTACAACAGGGCTACACCAGGACTACAAAAGAACTACCTACACCAGGACTAAACCAGGACTAGAAACAGCCCACACAAGGACATGTGATCCATACAGTCATGTGACAGACGCGCACAGTAAAAACATCACGTCTGAATGCGTTAAGAGCCCATTCATCATAAAGCCGACAAGGACATCATCCACACCGAGCCGCCGACAGCCAATAACAACGAAGCCGCAGGTCAGCACATACTGGACAAAATACAGAAAGCATCACACGCAAAACAAAACTGGTGCAAAGTTCGACGTCTTCTCTGCCGGTAGAAATAAACTAGCGCGAGTTGGGACCAATATTTCATCCCAAAAGGCGTCATTGTTGTCAAGGAAAATGCTCGAGATTTATATGGCGAGTCTGTGGCCCCAATTCCTGAAAAAACTGTACGATTGAACATTTCCAGATTTGTCAGATTTGACTTTCCAAAAAAATCTCCCATAAAGTTTTATAGGCCTCCACTGGAAATAGCCTGACAGCATTTTGCAGATTCAGTGTTTCCTGTAGATTTGTTAAGATTGTGGCAGCGCAAATGATTTTGATTTAAATCATTTGATCCTGTAAATCCTCAAAGTCGTGTATAAAGCAAAGCGCACCGTGTTACCTGTAAATATTCAAAGACTGTCTGAGATGAGAACAAGTCATTACAATTTGAAAGGAACCGATATATTTAAAAAGCCTGATTCAGAACCAAGGTTATGGAGTGAAGCGTCACTGTGAAAGGAGTTCATTTATGGAAAAGCCTTGACAAAGATATCAAAGGATTAAGTGCAATAATGGCATTTACAAAACACGTAAAATCCAGTGCGAAGTGTACGTATGAAGCGTCACTTTCTCAAAAATGGACAGTGTGTCTTGTGTATTAATTCTGGTTGTGCTTACTGACCTTGAACCACTTTTATGTGGTACACGGCGCTCAAAAATCTGTCAAAATGTTTTAGTGCGACTTTGGTAAGATACGAGGCCGCGTCACTTGATGGATTGTCGGAGCGTTAGGGCGACCGGAGTCAGGAGCCTGGAGGAGTCACAGGTATTGTGCTTCAACATGATATTACGATGTGTGTATGAGGAGCCCAGAATGGCCCCTGTTCAGACACATGCGACTCACACGCCCGAGTGAAGCAAACTCATTCTTTGCTTGGGATCGTTCCGGGTGGATTAACTAAAGAAATCCAAACACTAGATATCGGTGTCAACAGGTCGTTCAGAGTTTACCCTCGAAGACCTACGTTATCATATACGATACTGAGGAATATGTTTTCTATAACCGTGCAGAACTTTCTAACCGTAAAAGACAGAAACTTCCTTTTCCCCTCTGAAAGTGCAGACATAGAGGTTTCCGTACATTTCTGCGGCTTTATCCTACGTCACACTCACGCTGTGTGATGACGGGAGCAAAACGAGTGTCCAACAGGAACTTTGTTTTCCCCAAACTCATGCGCTCCGTCCATTTTGATCGAGCCAAACTTTGCCAAAGAGTGAAGTGAGTCAAGATGGTCGACTCCTCTGACTGTGTGTGTTTATAACAAGTGAAAAAGTCGCTCTAAGTGGAGTTAATTCTCACACACATGGAAAATGACACATCTTGGTGTGTGTAATTGCGCATCTCTTTCTATTTTTATTTAAAGGTTTATTTCACTCAAAATGAACAAATACAAATGTAATAAACACCTGGAAATGCAGAAGTGCTGTGGCTCTGGCCCTGGACCTGACAGGAGCTGTTTCCAGGACTGGACCAGAAAAGTAATGGAGAAACTGCACTTTTTTTGTTTTTAGGGCAATAAGAAGATTTTTTATTTACTTACAGACTTGATATTTTGCATGTTTGTAGCTAAGGCCCTAAATTAAGCATTTTTTATGTCCAAAAAGTTGTTTCTACATGTTTGCTGTGTGTTTTGTATAAAAGAGTGGGAATTTTATTTTCTGTTTTTTTTTATCTCTATTTCTGGTCCTGTAGCTTTTATCACAGCCTCATGACACAACTACAGCAGCAGATTGTGAAATAACAGGTTGGACTGAACAAAAGGAGGTAGAACACTTCATTAGGGGGTAAAAGGGGCAGTTTTAAAAGCAAAATTAAGAAAAAAATCCAGGCGAGGAGAAATGTACTAAAATTGCCCTTAGGTCTTCAGGTGTTAAACTGCAGCTGTGTGGGAGCGTTGGATGACAGAAGCTGAACTCACATTCACCAAGACAGAGGCAACACCGGGCGAGTTCCACCATGATCTGACACTGGACCGAGGACGCCCGGGATGAGGGATGAGTCTCACTTAATGCACCTTATGTACGGAAATAGACCCGTTTTGTTGATATTGTGCCTTATAATCAGGCGCACCTTCTAATCTGAAAAATACAATAAGTTGTTGTGCTTAAAAATTATGATTTCTGTTTGAAAATGATTCATAATTGTGACTGTAATGAAATCTGAAATGTTTTAAAGTAACTCTCAGTGTTGACGTATTGTCTGGAAAAGGGAAGAAGGAGCAGAGAACACGAGACGACTCTTTCTGCTCCTTTTCATTCATTTCTTCTACAGTTCTGTTCAAAAGTTTTAGGCAGGTGTGGAAAAAATGCTGTAAACAAAGAATGCTTCAAAAATATAAAGAACGATGGTTTGTTTTGATCAATTTACAAAATGCAAAGAACAAAAGAATGCGCCAAAGTCCTTCAGAACTCTCTTCAGCGTAAAGAAGAAGCAGAAGTTGTGTTGGTGCTGGTCGGGCCCCACAGACCCTGACCTCAACATCATGGAGTGAGTCTGGGATTAACATGAAGAGACAGAAGGACGTCAGGAAGCTCCATCCACACAAGATCTGAGCTTAGTTCTTCAACATGTTTGGAAACAGGGACCAGCCCAGTTCCTTCACAAACTGTCTGCAAGTAAAACCTAGAAGAACTGATGCTCTTCTGAAGGCAAAGCTCACACCAAACATGGATCTGATTTAGATTTTTCTTTTGTTCATTCACTGCATTTTGATGAAAATAAATGATGAACACTTCTGTTTTTGAAGCATTCCTACTTTACACACTTGACTATAACTTTGGCACAGCACCATACATGTAAAAAAAAAAAAAAAAAAAACAGATTCAGAACCAAGGTTATGGAGCGAAGCGTCGCTGTGAAAGAAGTTTATTTATGGAGTAGTCGTGACAAAGATAGAAAAGGGTCGAGTACGATGACGGCATTTCAAAAGACACATCGAATCCAGTGCAACGTGTGTGAAAAAGGAAACCAAGTTGTTGCATAAAAGTGATGATTTCTGTTTGCAAATGATTAATAATTGTGACTGAAATGAAATGTTTTAAAGTAACTCTCAGTGTTAATGAATTGTCTGGAAAAGAGACAGAAAACATAAGACGACTCTTCTTTCTGCTCATTTTCATTCATTTCTTGTATGTTTTTCTTGTACTGTTAATGTCTTTTTATGCTTTATGAATAAAATAAACAAATAATAATACTAAATGTCACTTTATGCCGATGGTCCAGGTTGTTGCACATTCTGGTATGAATGGAAAACACGGGTTGATTTCTTCCGGAGCTCCTCACGTGTCATTGCTCATTCTGAAAAAGCAAGTGTCCCTTTTTTTTAGCGGAAATGAATTATTGAATAAGGAACCGAAACAGCAAATACAGTCAATTTTGACACTGCACTGCGAAAAAGAAACACGAACAAAGAGGTCTGCTACCGTGTTTGGAAATACAAGTCAAGGGGGCCTGTACCAGATTTGTTTTTTGTGTTATTTCCTGTAACACCGCTAAATATTTACCACAAGAACTATGTCGCCAAACCAAGGGGGAAAAAAAAGAAAAAACGTATCAGATTTCCCCCCCGTGTATTTGAGTACAGTTATATTGTATGAGCAGCTCTTGAGGTCAAAATAAGACTAATTATGACACGTTTTTATGAAGCGTGAATCAGGAAGTGCGCCATTAGCATGCCAGTTGTTGCTTAGCATTACCGTGACTGCAAAACTCTACGCTACGGTGTCTGAAAGTTGGGAAAATTTCTTATAAATTCGTCTCAGTGAGTGATTAGGTTGCTCTGGTAAGTGATTAAATATAGTAGAGTGTTTAAGCTTTTAATGCCATACTGTGGAAAATAACAAAGCAATAACATCTCCATGGAGACAAGCAAGTGGCAGGAGCTTCCGCCAGAAAAGTTATGCAGCGCGAAGTTGGAAAACAAACGCGGCAGACGCTTTAAAGTCCCGTGGATGGATGTCTGGCAGTGTGAAAATGCAAGAGTGGAATCTACAGCTTTGTTCAATTGACTTTTCTTTTCCGGGCTGAAGTCAAAGGGAATTGTTCAGGCCCATTATGTGATCGATAACACCGCAGAGAGAGGAGGCGGAGGAGGCGATGGAGCGAACGCCAAACAAAACGCGACAAATGTTAACAGAGCTTTAGCCTCAGTGATCAGCCCAGGACGAGAGGGGCTGACGGGCGAAACGGGGTCTGGAAACGGGGTCTGGAAACACTGTGTGGAGGTTTTTGAAGACTTAAAACACCCAGTCCATTTTGATCAAGTTAAATAAAAAGCTGAACTACATCAAAAAGGTCATAACTTTAGATTTTCGGCTTTGTGCTGAAAACTGGATCAATGACATGACGCTGTCCAGTTGCAGTTTCCTCAGTTAAAAAGGTTCAAATTTCATAATAATTCAGCACATTTCTGTATTACCTCTGACCTCCAGGGAACCAAATCATTGTTTTTTTTCAGAAATCATGAATTATTCTGCATGTTTTTAGTACTTAAAGTGCTCAAATGTCATGTGGAGCGACCGTGCATCATGTGGTGCGACTAATAACAGCAGGAATTCTATGGTGGAGTTTAATAACAGACAAAGTCGACTTGGGTGAACGGTTCTTTAGGCATTTTTCTTCATTTGATGCATTTTCCAGGGCAGTAGTTTGTTCATTAAACACAAGCAGGCGACTGTCATATTGGAGCAAAAGAAAATATCAATATGCATTAAAAATCTAAAGAAACGCAACAGTTTGTTTCTATACACTTCATATTACTCAGAACTTAGATTAATATCCCAACCATGTTTTAGAAAATAAAACCAGTTTAAGGTTATTCTCGGTCGCACCACATGACATTTTACTAAAAATGCTGAATATAAATGTTAAACACAGATTTATGCTCCTGACGCTGTAAATATTTGAAAAAGTTCAATAGAAACTCATATTTTTTTTATATTTTAAAATTTGCCTGTTGAAAATCCTTATACGTCACTGACCCGTATCTATTATTCGATGACATGATTTTGGTAAAAACAAACAAGTAAATTAAGCATTGGGACCTTTAAGAAATGCATATGAACAGAAATATGTCACACATTTAAAGCCAGACTGCAGAACATTCAGGCTACGTGCCCCAATAAATACTAAATACTAATAAAATACAACACTAAACACAATAAATCAATTAAATACTGTCCAACTTTAACTGTATGTTTTAATCATACTTAATTTGTTTATTTGTTGTAAGGCACCTAATAAATAAAATGTATTATTATTATTAATTGTGTGTCATGCATCGTGTCGTAAACATGGAGTAACGAGAACCGGTGAATCCCTCACGACCGGCTCCCGATCGGCAATCGCAGGTCGCAGGAAAATCAATTTGAACCCAGTCTCGTGAGGGTTTCACTGCTGAAGTCGTTCGTGCAGCGGGAGAACACGAGTCATGAGCTGTGAACTTTTAAACCCTGAGATTCTAAACCATCTTAAACAGAGGTGTCAAACTCATTTTGGTCCGGGGGCCGTATACAACCTACTTTGATCCAAAAGGGGCCGGATCAGAAAACTCCATTCTCTGTTCAAGTTATTGTATTTTTCGCCATGTTGTGTCTCATAGTGGCGTTTATATTCCTCATTTATATTTATATTCCTTGAGCACCGCCACTTGTTGCAAACACACCAAGCGTACAGGTTTCCCATTCACCTCCGTGAAAAAGAAGAATTAGTAAATTTTTCTTGGAAAATCCTGCACTCAGCTCCACTTTTCTTATTTTTGACACTTTGCTGATGAGGACGTCATGGTCACAGTCAAAACGATCGTCCTTTAAGAGCGTTTGGAAAGAGGCGAGTCTTCATTTGTGCTGCTCTGGTGGGAGGCGGCCACACACAGAAGCACTGGAGACGCTGCTATGCTAAGCGGCGTAGAAAATTACCAGAAAAATCTGAAAATTGTACATATTTTAAGAGAAAATCAGCCGAGGGCCAGATTAAAGGTCTTGGAGGGCCAGATCTGGCCCCCGGGCCGCATGTTTGACACCTGTGATCTAAAACATCACACGGTGTACGTCCGGCTTTAGAGATAAAGCGACGAGAGCACAGGACACACAGGAGGAGAGTAGAAGAGCAGAGGGGAGGAGCTGTTCCAAACATTAAAGGGTTAAAAAAAATGTGTGTAAACTGTAGAAGACAGAGGCAGAGGCAAGTCCGGTTTACAACTCAGTGTTACTTCCTGTAAGACTGATAAACATCCACCACAAACACTTCACAAACCAAGTCACAATGAAAAAAAAATACACAAAAAACGATCACATGCTTTTTTCACGAAAGCAGCAGCATCTTCATTGAAACAAGTTATGAGCTCACTGTTTTACCAAGATATTCTTTTACCAGTAAACAACCGAGAAACAAACGTTCTTGGGTGAAACGTTCCGCAGCAGGGCTTTAAAACCAGGCGCACAGCAAAAAAGCTAAGATATAAACATTTAAATCTATCAGAAAATGACTTAAAAGTAGCAGCAAGATCATTTAACTTGACAAGTTCTCTTCAAATAAACGACCTCTGGACTAGAGCGAAGCGTAAATCTGAAAACAAGATGGGAAAAATCCGCGTCGCCCTCACCTTGATGACGATGTGGCCCTTCCTGGTTCCGCTCCGGTCCAGCTCCCGGTGCTCCTTGACCATGACGATCTCGCCCTCCTCCTCCACCTTGTGCGTGTTCTTCTCCACATGGTTGAGGATCCTCCAGTAATCCTCCTGGGCCACGCACACAAACTGCCCCAGAAACAGGTGAGGGCAGGCGGTCAGCTTACGGTACAAGAGCAGGCTACTCCGCACCAACAGGGGGCAGTCCGGTAAGGGGAGGGGGCAGGTGCGGGTTTGGGTGTGGCTGAGGAAGGGCATCTGACTCGGGATAAATCCAGGCTAAATCTGAGCCATTTTTGTCAGTTTTGCGGTTCAAAAATTCCCAATTTGATTCTAACGCTAATGAAAAGACTTGAGGCTCAATATTGACAATTTTGATTAAAAAACTATTTAACTTAAGCTAATTTTTGTACATTTTTTAAGTTTATTTTGAATAATTTTCTTCGGTTTTCTACTGTACGCTGTGTGAACAAGCGCTTGAATAAAATCGGAAAAATAAAATGGTTTTCTTTTTCAGGTCAAGTTTTAGTTCCGGAGTAAAACTTTAAACTTGATTTTGATGCTAAGGAAGAAGAAGAAAAAAAAAGAAGCTACCGCAGTGATGATTAAACAATTTTTAGACTGCAGAACGCAATTTTGAACACAGACTAAGAGCAGCTTTCTTAAATTTGATCAGGCATTCAAAACAACTCTAAAACTATTCAGGAAAGGTCCATTTTTGTCTAATTTTGTCAATTTTTTCAGTATTGAGCTCCAATGAGTATCTAGTTTTGATACCAATTTCCTGCTCTGTATTTGGAGATAAATTCACATAAATAAAATAAATAAAAGCTAAAACTAAAAGGAAAAGAGTTGAAATCCAGTTAGAAAAGGCCAAATGTCACGCTGGGTGGACCATGTTTAAACATAGCAAATGGAAGTTAAGAGTTTACCAGCCAAATCAGTTTGTTATAAGTGCAGAGAGACAGCAAAATAACAGCAAAAAGACTACATTATAATTTGAATTAATATGCTAACGTGATCTACAGATTTTTTCAGCTAAATTAATGAGGAAACATTTAGTTTATTGGCATCTACAAGTTACATAACGTCAATTTTCATCCCATTTGAGCAGTTTTGCCTAATTTAGACTAATTGTTTTAACACTGTTACTGGTTTTAACATTATTTCTTCCAGGTATCTGCAATTAAATTAAAAACAGTCTTACCCCACTGGCAGAAAACTCTGACCGCAATAAGAAAACACGACATGTTAAAATGAATTAAAAGTCAAATAAGGTTTATCTAACTAAAGCTGAATTAGCCGAAACTACACAAATCCGGATTTTGAACGCAACTCAGCTGAATCCGCGCAGATGTCCTTTTGTGGCAGTGGACGCTGAACTGTTCGAGCCATTTTAGCCTTTTTGGTTTGAGTAACGAGCGGCGCGCAGCCTCGTCCGGAGCGTCTGTCCTCTGACTGAACCGTCCGTGCATTCGTCTGTCTTTAAGTCGCAGCGTTCACTTCCTGTTTGAGCAAAGCGGAGGAACTAAGACCTCACAAGCAGACGAGGGGCTTTTAGGTCCTGTATTTGCATTAGCACAGAAAATGATTTAGGTTTAATGTTTTTATGTCAAAAAAGGGAACGAAAGCGCGGGTGAATATTTTACTTTACTACGGAGACAAGTCCAAATGTGGAGTTTGAGGGTTTCAAAAGTGATCAAAATATGCGACAGACTTTCATTTGTGTGTGAAACTTTATAGACACACGATCAGCTCTGTTTAAAGTCAGTTAATGTTTATTCATCTAACGAGTGTCCCTAATTATTACACTGCAAACACAACCTTAAATACACTGGAATTGCTTAAATTAAGAGTAGTTTGTTCTGATGCGAGTTCATTTTGAAAGGTCAAGGAAAGTAACTCATATTCCACTTGAAATAAGAACAGAGCAGGTTTAAAATAACAGAAGCCACGTTTTTACTTAAAATGAGAGAATTTTTTTTTTTTTTTTTTTCGCACTTGAAATAAGGTGAAACAACATTCAATTTCAAAACAATGTCAAAATCTACACTAGGCTAAAATTCAAGCAACATCAACTTGTGATTTTACTGACGGTTATGTTCATTCATTGTAAATATCCAATTTGCATTACTCGATTTGTACTGATTAATGCACAGAGTGTCCCAAAACATCATCATGACATCATCATTTTGGCAATTCTTGATGAAATAACCTAAAGTTTTCCTAGAATGTATCAAAACAGATCCAGATTTTATATTTAATGTTTTATTTTTGTTCTGTTTTCAGGTTGAGCCGTTCACTCCCAAAGAGAAGTCATTTCGCGCCTTGGAATCTGCTCACACCCTAGGGTTGGGCGGTAAAGGGCGGTTAACATATCCCGAGGTATGAAACAGTAAGAACGGTGTCAGTTTCATTACCGTCATAAAAAAAAATCTGCAGCGCATAAAGACTGAATCTTTGCTCAGCACAAATTAATGTGTGGTTGTATTTATTTAATTTAAGGCTATGTCCTGGTTCAGTCCTGGTTCAGTCCTGGTTCAGTCCTGGTTTAGTCCTGGTTCAGTCCTGGTTCGGTCCTGGTTCAGTCCTGGTTCAGTCCTGGTTTACTCCTGGTTTACTCCTGGTTTACTCCTGGTTCAGTCCTGGTTTAGTCCTGGTTTAGTCCTGGTTTAGTCCTGGTTCAGTCCTGGTTCAGTCCTGGTTCAGTCCTGGTCATCAGCTCGGCACTTGCAGCGTGTAAATATTTATACGACACGGCGCAGATTGGAGGGGGCGGAGCTTTACCCACAGCATCTTATGGCTCCACTGGTGCGAGACACGGCTGCAGAGACGCTTCTGAATTGAATTGTACTTTTGAAATCCCGGCGTTTCCCGTGGTCGGCTGTAAATTCGGTAAATCCGAGCCTGCTCTGCCGTTAGTTTCACTGTGGACCTGATACACGTGGCTAAACACGTCCAGTCCAGTTTGATCGGCTTTTCCGCTGACAAACACAGAGCCAGAGCTGAGCACAAGCTACAAAATAATTCTGAATTAGTCGGGGTAATGCCGTATACCCTGATAAAATGCTGAGAAGCTTTAATGGTATCAAAATTTGAATAACACGAAAGCCTATCACACACAGTCACCCAAGACTCAACGCAAAATTGGGAAATTTGGAGTTCCATAATAAACTTATGATGTTCAGCACCTAAACTGTTCCATTTCATTGAGCTGGACTTAATAGTTTTCAAGATAAATGCTTTTAAAATGACGTCAGTTTTTGGGACCCCCTGTACTTCGCACTTTTACATTATATAAGTTCAAATTAAAACTAATTAAAGATACAGTGAGTGACTCTCTGGAGGTGGCACTTCACCTGCAGGATTCCATGGAAACAGAAAGATAAAACCACACTTTGGAACATTCTCCATGGGGAGCGTTATGTTTTATGCCATACTGTGGAACATTATCATAGAAAAGGAACAACATTTCCATGGAAACAAGCAGGAGAAGGCCAAATACGAGTGAGGTTTGTGGAGATGCAAGCCCGCTCACAGTAAGGATGAATGTTTGTCTATGTGGATGTTTTTCAGTGCATTTTAGATGATATTTTCTGGATAAAAAGTTACTGTGGCCTTAAAGAACAATGTTATCACTTTCCCCTGTGTGGAGCGTTCTCATGGTACGGACATGTTCCCCGTGGACTCACCTGGCAGTCGTCCCCTTTGGTCCGCACCTCTCCGGTCATGAACTGTTTGTCCAGAGACGGAGAGATTCCGAAACTGTTCCCCATGCACAGAATCTCCACTCGGCCATCGGAATACGAGATCTCCACAGAACCGTTCAGGATCACGTACCAGTGGTCCAGCTGCAGGCCAAAACAACAAAGTTAAAACAAAAAAAAACTTAAATATGGCGTGAAATTTTGGTGTTCGAGAAGACAGATTGTACTTTTGTCCGTTTTAAAGCTATAATCCGTGAGATCCGTGGAGAACTGTGTTATATTTTGTCCTCCTGATACTACCCAGTTTAGCAGATCTGTTTGAAATGCTCTCGGCGTTCTGTCTTTGACCTCCGCAGACACACAGTAGGAACATGTCCGTCACCGGCCTCACTGCAGACGCTCTAAAAACAGCTCCGTGCTCTAGAGTCTGTTTGTCTAAGATCGTTCTGGTTCCTGGACTCTTAAACGCTCGTTGCTTCTGGTTCCTGTCATTTTAAACGGTCTGGAAGGAGGCAGTGCAATGGTATTTATCTCGATTTTAGTTCATACGGAGCCATGTGCACCCAGCCGTCATGAAATGGCTTAAAGAGGAAGTACTACATTTGTATGACACCGCGTATTACCTGCGGACAAAAGACATACTACAGATCACCACGTTACCGTTATAGTTTTGAAAATGCAATATTTGCAGAAAACAACGTATTAACATGTTTTATAAGTTCCACTTTCGCTTTTGCCACTCCTCCTTCAAAGCATTATCACCACACAATCAGCCTGCACCTGTTAATGAAACTACTGCACGTTGCATCAGGTTTGTTAAGTTGTGTACAGTTTTGTATCAGGTTTTTTGTATATTTATGGAGAATTGCCCTGAGCATGGATACAGAAAGCGCTCCACTGTGTTTTTAAACAAAATACACCTTCACTAGAATCATTTGGATGATTTCACCTGGAATTTCCTCTACTGAACCAAAGGAAAAGAAGCTGTTGACTTAAAAAGTACAGCTTCATGACATCATAAGGTGGCACAGAGCGTTATGGCTCAGAGAATAGACTTTAAAGCAGCCCTGCCTGTGTACAAGTGTCTCTACGGCTGAGCACCAGGGTACATCTCACACTCTGAGGAGCTCAGGGACCGGCCTCCTGCTGGGGCCCAGAGTCAGGACTAAACACAGAGACTCTAAACCCTGGAACAGTCTCAACATGTGAGACAGACTCTACTCTGACTCTGTTTAAATCCAGACTCAAAACAGTTCTGTTTAACTGCACATGACTGAAAGGTTTTCATTCTGGACTCTTCTCTCTCATTTATTTATTTTTTTTAATTTTATAATGATGATTTATATATTTCTTTTTCTGTAAAACACTTTGAATTACTTTGTATATGAAAAACTTGCCTTGCCATTTTGAGCTTTGAAGATGTAGACGGACTAATAATAAAAGAGTTCTTAAACATGTATGAATGAAACAAAACAAACTCCAGGTTTTAGGTCTGACTTAAGCTCACAAGAATCCATTTTGTGTCTAATATCGGACCTTTAATGGACCAGTTCTTATTCACAGGAGTTTTGCTTTCCTGTAGAAACCCTCCTGGTCCTGGTTCAAACAGCAGCACTGATCCCTGCGGCGCTCACCTCCTGCCGGTGCTGCAGGATGACCGTGGCCGCCTGCTCCACCACCTCGAACACCATGACGCTGCACAGCTCCCTCCTCACGGACATGGTCATGTTGGCGAAGGCCGGGAGCTGGTGCATGAACTCCAGCAACTGCTCTGGAAACACACACGACACACACACACACACACGTCATTATCTGTGACATAAGGGTGAGTTTGTACAGTTGTAGGGAGTATTATAGTATGAACGTAGTCCTGTAAGAGAGAAGTTAGAGAATAAGCTCCTCTGTTCCTACTTGGGATTTTTCTGCTTAACATTACCATTTTGACTGCAATTTAGATTCTTTTCAAAGTTCATATTTTTGACACACTTTTTTTTTTGTTTTTTTACACAGAACTACCAAAAAGACAAAAAGATACGAACTGACAAACTAACACAAGAATTTTCACATTTCAGAACATGTTTGTACAGATCTAAACTACAGGGTGAGCAGATTTTATGCAGAACAAACAGGATATTTTGTTGTTTGTGGAAGAAATTGCGTTACTTAAAAAAAAAGAATTAGCTGCATTTTCATTTTTTTCCCCCAACCAAAGATAAAGAACAGTGTCTGCAAAAACCCCGACCCATGTCATGAAAAGTAAGGTGCCTCCACGGCCCTGACAAAGCATATTACACGACTGCTCTAATGAAAGGTTCTGACAGCTCTCATATTGTTCCCCTTTTCTCTCTCCTCCTCTCCCTCTCTTCTCAGAACAGAGTGACCTGAGCCGACGCTTTCATTTCCTTTTCTCGACGTCGGCCCGAACAAAACCAGGTCAAACTGTCACACTTTTTCATTCTCCTCGCTCCTCGCACGGACAGAAGATACAGAGCTAATAACCTGAGCAATGCGCCGTGTCATTTGAATGTGGCTCCAGCCGACGAGGTGATAAAAACTGAGCTCATTCTTCTCGCGATGTTTTCCGGATAAACAACTTTTCCCTGTGAGTGACTGACAGCCGGATTTAACCAACTGCAGTGAAGCGTGAACATCCAGAAGAATCAGACGGCACGAATTACCTACCTCACATTTTTATACGCGTTTATCCACTTTTAAGGCTCAAAGCGCTTTACAACAAGGAACCGCACACACATTCACACACCAGTGCACGCGACAGTGTCTGGAGGGAATTTTCCCACACTGCACCCACCGGTGGATTTTTTCCTCTGGCACCAAGGATCGTGTGTTCACTGAGATGCTGAGGATGGGACAGTGTGTTTGCTGATGTCTACGTCAGATTATGTTTCCATGTTTTTCACTGTGAAGCCCATTGGAGCAACTCTTGTGATTCTGGGCTACAGAAATGAAATTAAATTGAACTGAATTGAATGCAGGTGGGCTCACCACCTGCAGAGGGGTTCATAGGGGGGGTCAGGTGCTATGAGTATTGGGCAGCACGCTGCCCCCGCGACCCAGCCGGATTAAGCGGGAGAAGATGGATGGATGGATGGATGGATGAATTGAATCTGCCTCAAGTGGAGGAGTTTAAGTATCTCGGGGTCTTGTTCACGAGTGAGGGGAGGATGGAGCGTGAGATTGACAGGCGGATCGGTGCGGCGTCGGCAGTGATGCGTTTGCTGTATCGGACCGTTGTGGTGAAGAGGGAGCTGAGCCGAAAGGCGAAGCTCTCGATTTACTGGTCAATCTACGTTCCTCCCCTCACCTATGGTCATGAGCTCTGGGTAATGACCGAAAGAACGAGATCGCGGATACAAGCGGCCGAAATGAGTTTCCTTCGCAGAGTGGCCGGGCGCTCCCTTAGAGATAAGGTGAGGAGCTCAGTCACACGGGAGGAGCTCGGAGTAGAGTCGCTGCTCCTCCACGTCGAGAGGAGCAGCTCAGGTGGCTCGGGCATCTGGTCCGAATGCCTCCTGGACGCCTCCCTCGGGAGGTGTTCCGGGCATGTCCCACCGGTAGGAGGCCCCAGGGAAGACCCAGGACACGCTGGAGGGACTATGTCTCTGGGCCTGGGAACGCCTCGGGGTCCAGGAGGAAGAGCTGGAGGAAGTGGCTGGGGAGAGGAAGCTTGGGAGCCCCTGCTTAGACTGCTGCCCCCGCGACCCGACCCCGGATAAGCGGAAGAAGATGGATGGATGGATGGATGGATTGAATCTGTTAGAGCTGGAATCACACCGCCAACACGTGGGCCAGTGCATCTTACTGGGGCGACAGTAGCTCTGCTGGTCGAGCATTTGCCCACTGATCCGAAGGTTGGCGGTTCGAATCTCGCTCTTGACATGAAAAAAACATCATTGGTTGAAGCAGTCAGATCCGCTGATTCCAGCTCCCACAGATGAAAGCTGCCGTCGTGTTCTTGGGCAAAACACTTAACCCCTCTCACCCCCAGTGTCTGCGTACACTGGTGTAAAGCGTTTTGAAAAGCACTGTATAAAAATATGACCATTTTCCATTTACTGCTCCACCAATGATGTTTTTATTTGTCGGGAGCGGGATTCAAACCACCAACCTTCAGATCCGTTGGACAAACGCTCTACTAACTGAGCTCCTGTTTGCATGAATCGTGAAAAAGCAACTTTTTTTTTTTAGATTTAATAAACTGAAAAAGTAATAACGGTGGAAACAAGCGGGCAACACAACTGAGCCAAGTTACAGGTCAGATCTGTGGAGTGGCGATCCTGCTTAGAGTAAGAATGCATGTACAAGTTATTTTTTGCTGTAACTATTGGAATTAAATTAATGCTAGACAGACATGTTCAATGACACACTGTGGAACACTCCAGGTAAAGCAGGAAAGTTACTAATTGCTCATTTAATACTTTAAAATTTTTATAGTACATTTCGCATTAGTTTGTTTTCTTTCAAAAGGCTCCGTACCTAATTTTAAAAACATAAAAAACAGAACTTGCAGTGGTCCAATTTTAACATTCTAACACATTCTGAGCATCCGTGACTTTACAACTGCTTTTCACAACTTTCAAAGATGAGAGTCGAGTTTTGCCATCACAGTGAAACTAACAACCACCAACCTGCTAAAAGTGCAACAACTTCACTTCCTGATTTATGGACTATAAAAACCCTTGATAATCAGATGCAGACAGCACACGGGCTCAGTTTAACCCTGAGAGCTGCTTTTACTGTACGTCTGTACTGAGGCGACGTGAAAAACACAGGCCTCACTCAGGGCACTCACACTCAGGCTTTATTAGTTATTTTTATTTACATCTCCCTGTGTGTGTGGTTTTTATCAATGAGCTGATCTTCCTGAATGCCACCTCTCAGTGTTGAGGCCTTTAGCGTGGCTTTGATGGCCCCCTCCTCCTGCAGGACCCTGCGGAGCACTAATGAGCTGCCCCTGCGTCTGCCTGTTCACAAACACGGGAGAAGGCCACGAGAGCTGAGACACTCCACACGGGGTCCGGAGCATCTGTGGAACCAGACTGTGAGTCTGAGACCAGCACTTAAGGCTTAAACTACATGCAGCAAGCCTGAAAGAGCGCCAACAACAAACCACACATCATAAACATCCTCTCTTCGGACACCAGACAAAAGCCGCCTTAAATCCAGGAAAAGTTTTCTAAAGAGCGTCACAACCCTCGGCACATCAAGAATAAGTACTGAAAGAGTCATTCGCTGGGAAGAAAAACTTAAGAATCTCTCACCAGGAACAACAATGGAGCTAAAGGCGAGTGAGGCATAGTACAAATTCTGCAGTGTGGAAATGCTTAAACAGACTAAGATCTGATGTTGGACGTGCCAAAGTCACCCTGGCAAAATGGGATTACTTAAAGGACTGTGACATTTTGTGAGACTGCGGCACTGAACCACAGACTATGCTGCACCTCTTGACACGCCCCCTACTGGAACAGCCCTGCACAGCAATGGATTTAGCAGAGTTCAGTGAGAAAGGAGAGCAATGTGTTCAACTGTGGACATGATACGAAGAAGAACAAAACTACATTTTCATCTCCATTAGAGTATGGAACTTTCTGTGTGGGGCCCGTCGCCTGCTTGTCTCCGTGGCGATGTTATGGCATTTGGTTGTTCGTTCAGTCTTGCATTTATTTTGTTATGGGTTTTTGGTGCAAATGGCATAGAAAACAAGCCATTACAGGTTGTATAGGGGATTTTCCGAGGAAAGAGAAATACAGTGTCCGCAGAAAGAAGTAGAAACTCGTAATATCTGCTCCTTTTCACACAAAGTCAAACATTTCTAACACTTTAACAGTTCCAGCTACATTTATAATCAACTTATCTACGTGACAAACACAACATTAAACACCTGTTATTAACACAAAAGAACAGTTCATACTTCATACTTATAATTCATATATCATGTTTGACTTTTCTTTTAAACACTTGGACTTTAAAGATTTGAGTTTTTCACTCAGACGAGGGACGGGCATTTGATTAAATTGTCTGAATCGATCGTCAGGAAAATTAACGATCGATTTTCGATTAATCATTAACATTTTATATTAAAATTATCATACTTATTACTATCACTAATCTGCATAAATAAATTCAACTTTACAACATATAAACCATCACCACTATAGAGCCTCATCAGTGTGAGATCAGAACGTTTAATGCAGCTTTGGCACATTTGTCTTACAGAAATTAAACTTAAAACCGCATGGCTCATTTGCATAAACAGAAAGTGATAAAAAAAAACAGCTCTTTCCTTGTGCTGATGTGGTTTGACTAAAGAACTCGACTCAGTGGATTATGAGTGTTCTCTCTGTGACAGAGGCTGGTGAGTCTGTTCTGTGCGTATGTCGCGTTGGAGATGCTGCATAAACATGCGAAACCAGGATCCTCAAAAAAAAAAAAAAAATCATACCCGGGACACTGATGTGCAGGTAAACGCACTCTGGGGGATATAGGGATCTCCAAGTAGCCAGAGCCGAGACTGTGGGGCCACAGCTCCAGTGTTTGTGCTCAGATGCAGCCTCGACTCCTCACGCTGCGTTACACACAGACGCCTACATTCAGTTTGTCGATTAAAAATGAACGTGATCGACGAAATTCTTAATGATCAATTATCGACTAATCGACTAATCCTGTCCATCCCTAATTCAGACTGTTCCATAAGCTCACGCCTTTGATTGAAACACATTTTTCCAGTGTTGTTGTTCTGAACTTTGAGATTTCAATTCCTTTCAAATTTTAATGACTTTCGGGTCTTTGTAAATTTTCTTAAGAGACTGGTGGGCAAGATCTGCTGATTTGCTTTATACATAATTTTTAAGAATGTTGCTCATTTGTAACACCACCCTTCCTCCACAGCTCCCTACGCAGAAACACCTCCTCCCGCCTCCTCCTGCTTGTTTACAGTCGGTGCACGTTCAGAATCACTGTTGAAGTTTCCTGTCCAGAAGTCATTCAGTGACCGACGTGCCTTCACCTTCTTCAGTCGCGCCATCACTTGAAGGAATCGCTAAGAATCCCCTTAGTTTGGCCTCACTCCTTTTCCTCTTCTCTTTTTCCTTCAGTGACCTCAAAAACAGACTTTCTTTTGCGGCGAACTGGTCGTGGATTCCCGTCCATCATTGCAACAAACTGTGTGCGAACGGCGAGGAGGCGACAATTGGAAAAAGATGCTAAGAACCACTGCGTCGGTCGAGTAAATGGCATCTTGCGTATGTGGAATCCGTGAGATGATCCCAGTGCGCCGGAGAGTCAGTTACACTAGAAACGCAGGGAGTTTGATCGATCACGAGGTAGACTGATTATCTTTTGGCTAATGTTTATCTGGCCCCACCATGTCCACAGTTGTTGGATTTTCATTCTTTTTTTTCGGTCATCATAATTACAAGGCTGAGCTTTGAACTTTCATCGATAATAGAAACAAAAACATCTTCCATACAACCTTTAAAAGTACGAGGGATTGCATGTAACTTGGCCTGGTGGTGTCGTCTGCCTGTTTCCATGGCGAGAGATACATTTAACGCACACTGTGGAACAATCAGGGCAAAGCTATAATATACATGAACGAAATTCATTTGCAAGTGTTGTTCGAAAATACCTCGGAAAACATGCATTCGTACTGTGAATGGGGGTTTTGCCACAGATCTGACCCGTAATGTAGCTTTGGTGTCTCCACAAAGAGAGTTCAGTGTCATAAGGTTATTGACGTCACGACTGAACATTCAAATGAAACCGAAAAACGCACACCAAAGTCCTCAGAGAGATGCAAATGCAAAAAGCAGCAACTTAAAAGTGAAAAAAATGCAAAGCACACGGCACACAGATGGTCTATGCCCCAAACTTATTTATTTATGCATTTTTTCTCTTTTGCAATCGCACATTCAATAACATCTCCAAAGACATGACGAGCAGCGCTTCTTTCCCAACTCACCGATGTCGTCGTCGTTGCGGTCCTGCGGGTCTTTCTCCAGACACTCTCGCACCAGGTCTCGTCCCACCAGAGCGTCCGAGGCCCTCTCCAGGTCTTCATCCTCCTCCTCCTCTTCCTCCGAGTCCACCGCAGCTTCAGGGAGTCCAGACAGGTCCACGTCCCCCAGGTCGCTCTCCGTCGCCTGGGCACAGCACAGAGCAGAGAGGTCAGATTCTAGACTGGGACGGCGTCTTACTCTCAGGTGGGGATAAGAGACCGTTTCCCCCTAAAGCTTGGCCAAAATTTAAGATATAAACACTTAAATCTATCACAAAAAGGCCGTAAAAGTCGTGAAATGATCTTCTCTTCAAATAAACGAACTCTAGACTCGAAAGAAGCCGTGTCAGAACTAGTAAGTCAATAATAAACCTGAAAGCGATGAATAACCTGATAGAAGTTCATTGGAAACAGTTTGCGGTGATCCACAGTTATTCCTCACTTATGCATTCGGGGCATTTTTAATTTTTCACCAGGTTCCATTTATATATAAGAGCTTTTCAGAACTTTCGAAGGGCAGAGTGGAGTGTTGCCTTGACAGTAAAGCCAACAGCTTAATGGAGAACGAAACACTTCATTATCAGTCGCAGACAGCACACAGTGGACTTAAGCTGCCGATATTTACTGGGGGAAGACACTTTTTGCTCAGATCCATGGGGAGAAATATACTATAGTTTAATTTATCCCTGTCTGTCACATTGTAATATAGTCTGGGCTGCACTTTCTCAACTGCTCTGAACAAAATATCGGTGAAAAAAAGTCGCCGCTGACCTCATCTACTCATTTATTCATCTAACTTTACATTCTTAATATTTGTGAGATTAATGTTTACCAAATTTCTACTGTGATCCCCAAACATTTCGCAATTTATTTTAAAACCAGTGCAGAGATTCATACAAACAAAGCTCGTCAAAATCATCATTTTTTAATGTTCCAAAATGTGTCACATCAAGAGCTCAGTTCTGCTGTAAATTGTGGAGCAGTTTTTACATCTGGTTAGTGACGGCAGATCAAAATGTTGTTTAAAAAGAGTTTGAGGAAATGTTTGCTATTTCATGATAATGTTTAATAATCTTTCAATTGTGGATGTTTCATTGTGTTTTAATCTATGTTTGAATCAATTTAATTTAAATTGTGTAATTTTTTATTTTATTTATCATTAATGCACAGCTATAATATTCAAATTTTTATGTATTCATAAGGTGGAGGCTTTAATATAAATGTGCCCTTTTGTTTTCTTGGTTTTTGCCTCTTCCTGGACCTACTTTTTTATCTAGTTCATTTTTTTTTAATTGTTATGTTTTATACGTGCAAAATTAGGGGTGAAATGATATCCAAGTCTCATGATTATCACGGTCTGAACCTCACGGTGCGATATTTATTGCAATATGGTGGGAAAGCTCACGATATTACGATATTCTACATAATAACAAGACTGACTCTAAAACGCTTTGTCCAGTCATTTGGTACAACATTTATTGTTATTAGGGATGGAACGAAATCCAAATCTCTCTGGACCAGATTTTCACCATAAACATCTCACTGTACCAGATTTATTACAATATAAAACTGTGAATCTGCTCCTTTTTCCTCTAAAAATGCTTCACAAGACTTAATCCAAAGAATGAAGATGTAAAAGTGCTTAGAACAGTTATTTCTTCATGTCATCTGCACGGAAACGGAGCAAAGGATCATGGTCTATGTAGTTCCCTCCGTTTCTTTAAGCTATTTCTGCATCAGAACTGTTCATTTAAGCGACGAGACTTGGGATTCGATATATTGTGATGCTCCACGATGTTATTGTGAGACCTTTGACGATACGATATCACCATATTTCGGTTATTGTTACATCTCTATGCAAAATTTAACCTAATAAAAACAGTGCGTAGGGCCTTTAAAGGTTCTCTAGTATCACTGACAAACATATCGAGTTAGATTAAGTCCGCACTGTCTTCTCTTTATCCAGAAGTCAAGGCTCTGCAGAGTTTTCGGAGCGTCCCAGAGAAACACAGGACATTTTCTCTGTGTTCTCCGAGCCAAATCCCACACGAGCGAGGACAGGTTCAGAGGAGGACACGCGCTTCAGACCAACATCTCCAAACTCACAGAGACAGTACACTCCACAGCTGTCAGCACAATGCACCCAGGAAATCACAGAGGAGACGGGGAGGAGAGGAGAGAGGGAACGTGGAAAAGAAAGACAAAAAACAGACCCGGACAAAGAGAGGAAATGGCTTAGAGAAAGGGACAAGTGACGGTGTCGGGGGACGGAGTGAAAGAAGAGGAAAAAGGAGAGCGAGGGGAGCATGAGAAAGGAAAAGGAAGTAGGAAGAGAGAAACGAAGGGAGGACGGAGGGAGAGAAGGGAAGAGACAGAAGGGGGATAGTGTATAATGAGCAGGCCAGATGACAGACAGTGACAGAAAAAGGACACACAGGAGAAAAGGGCAAAAACTAAACAAGGAGGAGGACGACAAGAAAGTAAAGAGAACTCAGAGGGGAAGGAAACTCATCTTAAAGACCCCGGGATATAGTTTTAGTATTTATTAGTGTTTGATTTTCAATACTTTTGCCAACCCAACAGCCCCCATAGATTATTCAGTGATCAGGATATAGACGAAGGCTGAAGGATCTATCGATTTGGACAGAAAATCACGATTTCAAACAGGTGGCAGTCCCTACATCTCTCTGAACCATGAATCCTCTGCACACCCCTGCTCCTCACTTTTCTACCTGGTTTAGACCTGGTTCAGTCCTGGTTCAGTCCTGGTTTAGACCTGTTGTCGTCCTGGTTTACACCTGATTTAGACCTGGTTTACTCCTGGTTTAGACCTGGTTTAGACCTGGTTCAGTCCTGTTTTAGTCCTGGTTTACACCTGGTTTAGACCTGGTTCAGCCCTGGTTTAGTCCTGGTTTAGACCTGGTTTAGTCCTGGATTAGACCTGTTGAAGTCCTGGTTTACACCTGGTTTAGACCTGGTTAAGTCCTGGTTCAGTCCTGGTTTACTCCTGGTGCAGTCCTGCTTTAGACCTGGTTCAGTCCTGTTTTAGTCCTGGTTTACACCTGGTTTCGACCTGGTTTAGACCTGGTTAAGTCCTGGTTTGGTCCAGGTTTAGTCCTAGTTCAGACCTGGTTTGGTCCCAGTTTAGACCTGGTTCGGTCCTGGTTTAGTCCCAGTTTAGACCTGGTTCAGTCCTGGTTTAGTCCTGGTTCAGCCCTGGTTTAGTCCTGGTTTAGACCTGGTTTACTCCTGGTTTAGACCTGGTTCAGTCCTGTTTTAGTCCTGGTTTAGACCTGGTTTACTCCTGGTTTAGACCTGCTTTAGTCCTGGTTTGGTCCAGGTTTAGTCCTAGTTCAGACCTGGTTTGGTCCCAGTTTAGACCTGGTTCGGTCCTGGTTTAGTCCCAGTTTAGACCTGGTTCAGTCCTGGTTTAGTCCTGGTTCAGTCCTGGTTCAGTCCTGGTTTAGTCCTGTTTTAGTCCTGATTTGTGGTGTAAGTCTTTGTTTAAAAAGGCGTTCACTGTTTTTCCTATAATTTATTTCTAATTCTATATTTTTTACAGAAGTGAATATTCAGTCGATGATTCTCCTGTTCTAATGTCTGACAGATTTTGTAGATGGAAAAGTTTAAGTTTATTTAAGTTCAGACACTTCAGACTCTTTTAGTTCTTCAGTTCTATCACTGCTGTAGCTCCAGCGCTCACTGCAGCCTGTGTGCAGCAGGTTTCTGTTCATAAACACGACGACATTTTCAATCTTGAATAAGAGTTGTGGAGTTTAGTGTTTGAATGGTACGATGTAAGTCTCTGTGATGTTTGGAAACGTTCATGTGCACTGAAACTTAATTTGAAAAAAATCGTGAATGAAATTGAAATCGCAAAATCTGCCAGAAAAATCACAATTACATTTTTTCTTAACCCTCAAAGAACTACATTATCATATACGATACTGAGGAATATGTTTCTATAACCGCAGAACTTTATAACGGTAAAAGACAGAAACTTCCTTTTCCCCTCTGAAAGTGCAGACATAGAGGTTTCCGTACATTTCTGCGGCTTTATCCTACGTCACACTCACGCTGTGTGATGACGTGAGCAAAACGAGTGTCCAACAGGAACTTTGTTTTCCCCAAACTCATGCGCTCCGTCCATTTTGATCGAGCCAAACTTTGCCAAAGAGTGAAGTGAGTCAAGATGGTCGACTCCTCTGACTGTGTGTGTTTATAACGAGGGAAAAAGTCGCTCTAAGTGGAGTTAATTCTCACACACATGGAAAATTACACATCTTGGTGTGTGTAATTGTGCATCTCTTTCTATTTTTATTTAAAGGTTTATTTCACTCAAAATGAACAAATACAAATGTAATAAACGCCCTGGAAATGCAGAAGTGCTGTGGCTCTGGCCCTGGACCTGACAGGAGCTGTTTCCAGGACTGGACCAGGAAAGTAATGGGGCGATTGCACTTTTTTTTGTTTTTAGGGCAATAAGGAGATTTTTAATTTACTTACAGACTTGATATTTTGCATTTTTGTAGCTAAGGCCCTAAATGAAGCATTTTTTATGTCCAAAAAGTTGTTTATACATGTTTGCTGTGTGTTTTGTATAAAAGAGTGGGAATTTTATTTTCTGCTGTTTTTTTTAATCATCTCTATTTCTGGTCCTGTAGCTTTTATCACAGCCTCATGACACAACTACAGCAGCAGATTGTGAAATAACAGGTTGGACTGAACAAAAGGATGTAGAACACTTCATTAGGGGTTAAAGGGGCAGTTTTAAAAGCAAAATTAAGAAAAAAAAATCCAGGCGAGGAGAAATGTACTAAAATTGCCCTCAGGTCTTCAGGGGTTAAAATCATTCAGCACTGATATAGTTCCATGTCTCAGTTTTTCACTCTGAAGTCCTCTGTGTGTTCATTTGACAGACAGTCTGGCCTGACACGCCTCTGGTCCATTAGTGTCCTAACAGCAGACACACCTGAGGCACAGGTAGCTCCAGGCTCTTAAAGGTCACGCTCATTTCCTGGATAATGACCTTTAGGAGGCTCAGCGGGGAAAGGAGGAGACTGAAGAACCATTAGAGGAACAAACACTGTGCACCGTAACGCTCCAGTCACTGCGACCGATTCAAGAGGGCCGGAAATTAATGTGGAAACTAAAGACGTGCTGACCCAAACTCTACGAAACACTAGCGATACACCCACATATCTGCAGGGTTCCCACGCTTTTTCACAAAATTTCAAAAACTTTTCCATGACTTTTTCATGACCTAAAGTGAATTTTCCATTACTTTACGGCCCCGACATGTGGAGAACGGCGCAGACTTTTAAGGATAAATATGAAACGTGAACCATTTCCGCTCACATGTTTGGTATTATAGATTTTTTAAGATTCAAAATTCTGTCGACGCATATACTGTCGTCTCTTTTGAGCAAAACACCTTATTGTGTATAGTCCTGCAGCGTTTCCCGCAGAAAATTTGTATCAGAGCCATGTGAAAATAATCGGAAATAATCACAACAGCCTCATGAGAACTTCACAGAACTCTGTAGTTGCGTGAAAGAGATACTAAAATCCCACGACTTTTCCCAAAACTTTCACTGAATTCCTTGTCATTTCAATGGCATTTTCAATTTCCATGACTTTTCCAGGATTTCCATGACCGTGGGAACTCTGTATCTGTATTATTCTGAACTTTTTAGCGTATCTGCTATCGGACTTAAAACTCCAGCACAGGCTGATATTTTGCTTTGGTCAATCTGCTGCCTAAAAATACACACAAAGCTTTATTGAACACTCGAGTACAAAGAGACGACTGCTCACAGCGAGACTACACAGCTCTGTTATAGGTTTGTGGTAAAAAGGGCTGCGGATGAGTCTGTAGTAAATTTAAATTACATCGTTTAGGGGAAATTATGTTTAATCTGCCTCTATTCGTAGAAATACCAAACAAAACCAAATCCTCAGCTCACTCTATTGCTGGTTTCAGACGACATCACAGGATTTAACAGAGATGGTGGGCAGTTAAAGTAAATACCGTTAAAATGTAAGTCAATGGGTCTAGTATTACATTAAAGACTTATGAGTAAACTTTTTGGCTATTTCATGACAAACTACAATGTACAATAGTGAAATCTGGCTCTAGGCCCCATCTGGAAGTCTGACAGTATCACAATCTAGAACCAGAAAACCACCAATAACATCTCCTTTCTGTTATTGTCCATAGAAAGAGTTATATAGAAGAATTGGCCGACTAATACAAATTTTGGCCGACTAAGACACCATCAACCAATTAAACGACTAAAAGACCAAAGGACTATCCCTCTATCTCTCTATTTATTTATTTATTTGAACAGGGACAATGCACATTAATGAACATTTCTGTAAACGTGCCAGTGTTGGCTACAAGCTCATTTTCAACTGTAGTCCCTGGGCAAGACGTAAGGAAGCCAACAAACCAGACAAAACAGACGACACAAAACAACATGAAAAATACATTAGCTTTACAATAGTAAAACCTTTATAATCAATCAAGTTCAACCACACAGGTTACAGCAACAGAATCAGAAGAAAGTGCAGTGCCTGAGCAGGGACATGCAGAATACTGAGACACACTCACTCACACACACAGAACAGCTTTGACTGACTTTAAGCCAAGACTAAAGGCCCACTGCCCTTCGATTTAGATTAAACGTCTAGATTTTTGCCTCAAATCTGTGGCTCTGGTGGTTTCATTCCAGATCTGCCAAATGCAAACTGCTGTGGTGCCAATGAGCATCAGATCCTCTTATATCCAAAGAGGATTTTGATGGGACTTGAACCCTCACCTGGTAAATGTCGGACAGGCTGCTGCTCCCAGAGTCACTGGCGATGCTGCATCCCGATTGGCTCTGGGTGACCTGGTGGGCGTGGTCTGTGAGCTGCATCTTATTTAGGTCGGCAGGAAGCTGTGGAGAGACGGACACAGACACAGGTGAGACGGGAGGAAGTACGAAGAGTTTAAACCAGAGAACGGAGCAGATATTATGGGTAACACTGTGGTGAGGCGGTATCGCGGCTCAGTGAACTTTTGACCCTTAAAAAGCAAACCGGAAAACCGCACACACACAAGGAAACGAGCAAAAAAAATGCACCGCTTCAACGACTAGAACGTCAGTCGTTAATAAGCGGAATCGAACCTTCAAGCCATAAAATCACAATGAGAACGTAAACAGAAGAGAAACACCACATATGGAGACCGTTTAAAGTGGGACTAAACACCTAACTCCGCCCACAACCACATTTTAAACAGAGATTCAAGATTCAAGATTGTTTATTTGTCATATGCAGGTTCAACACAAGGTCGACAATGTAATGAAATGCTTATATTAGGACATTATTGACTCGCTAAGATATTCAAGAAGTACTAATAGCTGCAATGAATAATACTGGTAAAAAAAGTGTTTGCAAATACAAGAGAAATAAGTAAACAATATAGTAAAAAATAGAATAAAATACAGATATAATAAAATGTAATACAATACAATAAAATACAAAGGTGCAGGTAGGATTAAATAAGGTGTAAGTAAAGTATTTCACAGGTGGTAAAATTCCTTCACACTTCAAACTGCAGACAGGCGATTATATCAGAACCACCGGACTAATCTGGCCAGTCCTGTGTGACGTCACGTAGTACTTGAAATCGCTGAAGCCACCGAAGGCAGCACACACTTTATTAAAGCGTTTTTGACAAGAAAACTGGAAACGCACCTTGTCTGCACTAAAAAAAATGTCTAGGAACGGTAGACGATGCTATTTAAATGCAGTATACACAGTTTAGTAGCAAAAAAGTGGCTCTACAATACTGCCCTACAAAAACAAAAGACCTGAACGCGAGAGAAACTGAGAAAAATTACTAAAGTTTTTGTTTTGTCCAAAAGTATAATAGGTACGGCTCCAAAAATGTGAAAACTAGTTGGTCTAATGGAGAAAGACTAGTTTTCAAACGTCGGGAGCCTCGCCTATTGTACTTTTGGACAAAACAAAAACTTTGAAGTCATTTTCTTCAGTTTCACACTCTGGCGAGTTAAGGTCTTTTGCTTTTGTAGGGCAGAATATCATTACCACAACGAGCAGCCTCAAAACACCTTAGATTCCACCTGAATCCTTTTAAGATCCATTGTATTTCTGTATTTCAAAGCGAAGTCGAAATCTCTCTCACCCATTTGGGCCTAGGCAGAGTCAGAGACGACGTCCTCCTACGACAGTGTACGAACCTGCAGCAAAACTCCTCCATCTCCAACGGGGCGCGGCCAACAAACGACCCCCAGGACGGCCTACGGTGACGGGGGGCGGCGTGGAGGCACCGTGCACCATCTAATATTTAACACAGAGTCTGCCCCATAGACTCCCCCATAAGCACTCAGCACAGTCCAGTGTACAACATACAAGGGGCGGGACGATCACTGGTCTGTTCATAATGTGTGGACGAAAAACACACGTGACCACCAGTATGTTTAATACAATACACACACAATACTACAGCTCTGTGTCTGTACTGTACGATACACCTGCCTGTTTCTAATAGGAGGTTAAAACCATGGAGACAGATTCGTTTTACGCCATACAGCGAAATATTATAGCCAAAGGAACAACATTTCCATGGAAACAGGACAAATAAGAGTCAGGTCTGTGGAGATGCAAGTCCACGAACAGTAAAGGTGAAGGGGGTGTGGCATTGCCTAGAGTCTGATGATACGATACATATCATAATATGAATGTCACGATTCCATATCAGTGACGTATAAGGATTTTCAACAGGAAAATTTTTAAATATAAAAAATGAGTTTCTATTGAACTTTTTCAAATATTTACAGCGTCAGGAGCATAAATCTGTGTTTAACATTTATATGAAGCATTTTTAGTGTAAAATGTCATGTGGTGCGACCGAGAATAACCTTAAAATTGTTTTATTTTCTAAAACATGGTTGGGATATTAATCTAAGTTCTGAGTAATATGAAGTGTATAGAAACAAACTGTTGCGTTTCTTTAGATTTTTAATGCATATTGATATTTTCTTTTGCTCCAATATGACAGTCGCCTGATTGTGTTTAATGAACAAACTACTGCCCTGGAAAATGCACCAAATGAAGAACAATGCCTAAAGAACCGTTCACCCAAGTCGACTTTGTCTGTTATTAAACTCCAGCCATAGAATTCCTGCTGTTATTAGTCGCACCACATGACATGTGAACACTTTAAGTACTAAAAACATGCAGAATAACTCAGGATTTCTGAAAAAATGATTTGAATTTGAACCTTTTAAGTGAGGAAAATGCAATCGGACAGCGTCATGTCACTGACCCATATCCTGATATATCCTAATACTAAAACAATGGATGATGTATCGCAGTTTATCAATAATTACTTCTAATAACATTGTCAACTACAACTTCACGAGAAGCAAAGTGCATGAAATAGCACTGATTACCTTTTTTAAAACATTAGAGTGAATGCAACTATTCTTTTAAAAAAATCGATTACAGATTAATTTTGAATCAATTCAATTATTGTGCAATTAAGCATCACAATATATCATGCATGCGATTGTTTCTTACACCCTAGATTTGGGCTAAAAGTTACATACATAAGTTACAATATGAAATACACCAATTTTCCTCATCAATGCAGTGAATACATCAAAACTACTATTTTCTCAGCACATTATGAACACGTGTCAATCAAATGTAAACACGCCTAAGCCCAGGGACAAACACCAAGCCTCTTTTACAGCAATTACTCCGATTAGAACAAGTATTACCCCAAAGCCTGAGCGATTACAGCCCCGTCGATCTATTCCGCCTTGTTTACACGTGAACGACTAAAGTGAGTGTGGACTCCAGGCCTGGTTAAGAGGAATCCATTTCCCATTACGTTTAGAGTGTTGTATCCGGTTCTTTACCCACTGAACCAAGAACAAAACCACAGCGAAAAAAGTCAATGACTATTAGCGCTCGTTTCAAGTCGGATTTGAACCAACAACCCTTGATGCCCCATTATTTGGCTGAATCATCTTAAAAAAAAACGATTTGTAACATTTATACATCGTTTGTTATCGGTGTTTGTTAAATATCTTGGCAACAGATCATAATTTCTAACTTTCTGTGAAGACATTTAACGATGTGACGTAAACAATTAGCATACTAGCAGTGCACTTCCTGATTATCGGACAACGAAATGGTTTTAAAGCATCTCCAGAGGGCACGAAATGCACTTATTTTGACCTCAAGAGCTGCTTATACAAAATATCTGTAACTGGGGTTGGACAGATTTTGCATTTTAGCCGTTTTTTACAGAGTAGCTACAGATATTAACCATAAACCAGGTCAACAAATCTGTATTTTGACATTTAAAAGCCTAATTTTACCATCAAATTCCATCCCAATGACCAGACTGTGATGTCGTCTGAACTCCACATATTACCGTGAAATCATATTCCTTCATTAGACAGTTCCAGACCCCGTCACCCTGCCGTCACCTCCCCCCCGTCTGTCTCCCTCTGTGGGCCCAGCAGGGGGGCGCCGGGGTCTTCCCACTCTCCTCATGAATTCACAATGGAGCATTAAATATGAATACGAGTCGCTCCTCCAGCTGTTCGAGTGCATCGCGTCAAAACACCGGAGCGGTCTGCACACGAGGCCTTTCCGAACAGCCGGCTTTGAATCAAACGCTGCTTTAAGAAATTAGAAACGGAAAAACGAATGAGTGAATCTCCGAGGCGGTAGTTGTAGCAGCAGAAACCCAGAAACAAAAGGATGGGTCAAACGTACAGGACAAAACGCAGGAACTTTGGTCACGACTGCATTTCAAATAGAGCTGCTAAACTGGGCGGAACCTGGAGGATATGAGGATCTGAGGAACGTGTGATCAGTCCTGTGCGATGTCACATAGTACTTGAGGCCACTGAAGGCAGAACACATTTAGATATCAGCGTTTTTACCCAGAAGGCTGCAAATTTGCCCTAACGTTGCCATAAACGACTAGGGACAGTGTGCTATTAAAACTACACAGCTCAGCAGTGGATTTAGTGTTTAATTCCACTTTAAGTTTACAAATTCAACACCAGCTGCTTTGTGCCGTGACTGAAAAGGCAGTTATTACCCTTGTTTAACCTCATTTGCATATTTTATAGACGGTCCATCTGAATTCCCTTCAACAAACAGCAAATCAAAGCAGGAATAAGCCAAAAAAGTTTATTTAAAACATAATATGAACAAACTACTTAGCCCTGTTCTACATCTGGTTTAGTTCTGGCTCAGTCTTGGTTTAGTTTGGGTTTAGGTCTGGTGTAGACCTGGTTCAGTCCTGGTTTAGTCCTAGTTTAATATTGCTGCTTAAGCCCTGGTTTAGTTCTGGTTTAGTTTGGATTTGGTCCTAGTTTAGTTCTGGTTTAGACATTGTTTAGACTTTGTTCAGTCCTGATTTGGTCGTGGTTCAGTCCTGACATAGTCCTGGTATAGTCCTGGTATAGTCCTGGGATAGTCCTGGGATAGTCCTGGTTTAATGGTGGTGTGATTCTGGTTCAGTCCTGGTTTAGATGAACATAATTGAAAACAGTGAAAACAGGGGTCCTGGGTCAGAAGTGGCTACAACAACGTGGAAATGTGGGTAAAAAAATTAATGTAATGGTTCCAATTCACTTTGCATTGAAAAAAAAAAAAAAAAACATCGCTCATCTCCATCTTAGGGCTCAAAATGTTCGTGTTAACCCACTCACCATGTTTTTATTTCACTATTTTGTCCGTGAACCAATTCCTGTTCCTAATATGTCCATATCACAGCCACAGCTGCAAATTCGCCCTTATAACTGCTAACCTCGGTGAGCTTCGTTTGACTGAAGCTGAACACTACGGGTGACGTCACATTCACTCAGTCCATTTCTTTACACAGTTTGTGATAAATAAAGTTAATAAATAAATTTAAAAAACATACTAATACGGCAGACAAAAGTACTTTAAGGCTACAGCGTGTGAATAACAAAAAAAATCACTTCGAGGAGGGAGGAGGAGAAAAAAGAAGGGGGAGGAAGGAGGGGAAGCTGGGAAAAGGAGGAAGAGGAGGAGAAATGGTGAGTCGAGAGAAGAGAGGAGAGGAGAGGAGGGGGGTTGAGCTAAGAAGTAGAAGAGGAGAGAAGACGAGTGAAGGGGAATAGAGAGGAGAAGGAGAGGAGGAAACAGAAGAGGAAGAGAGGTGGACAGAAGAGAAGAGGAGCAAAGGAGAGGAGGAGGAGGAGGAAATAGGAGAAGGAGAGGAGGAAACAGAAGAGGAAGAGAGGTGGACAGAAGAGAAGAGGAGCAAAGGAGAGGAGGAGGAGGAGGAAATAGGAGAAGGAGAGGAGGAAACAGAAGAGGAAGAGAGGTGGACAGAAGAGAAGAGGCAAAAACAACATCCTCAATAGATAACGTTAAAAGAAAAAAAAACTGGAGAATCCTCCTGAGAATTCAATCCAGGCCAAGTCCAGACCGGTCCAGATTTAGACCAGAGCTGGCCTCAGCAGAGTCCACACAGAATGAATTCACATGAGAGCAAACAGAAACAGGAGTGTGGAAAGTGAGATAAGGTAACGTGCAGGGAATATGTTTTATACGAGATAATACTTGCCACATTTGCACAATTCCGAATAAAAATAATTAAATTCTGAATACTAATAAGTTAATTCTGCTTTTAAAAAGTCCATGTAAACACTTATTTCCTGATGAAAATGATTATTCAGAATCAAGTAAGTGGGGGTTTATTCTGATTTTAAAGCCAAATGAATTTCTTCCTGGATCATGTAAACGTTTCTTCTTCTTCAAAATAATCCCGGTGGTTGGTGCTCGTTGTGTCGTCCTTCGATCCGGCTCCTCCAGTCGTCTCTTGGGACTTTCCTCCACGTCTCTTTGGATTTGTGAGCGGGATGTGGGAGTGGGCTGAGGTGTGGCAGCCTCAGACTCAGTTTGTCTTCTTCCTCCTTCTCCCACACTCTTCCCTTCTCCTCCTCAGCTCACAGACGTAAAGCGTGAGGAGAGAATTCTCCAGCTGCTGCTTCATTATCATCGGAACGGCTGAGGGAAAAGTTTGGATCGTGTTTGTGTCGGCGGCGAAACGACAAACCGAGATGACAGAAAAGCCGGGAGCAGCTGAAGTGTGGGTTTTCTTCCCAAAGACGGAAATATGTTTGTGTCGCTGTCCGATCAGAACCTTCCCCACCCCCAGACGCTGAGCGGAATTAAATAAAGTTTTCCATGGAAACTTCAATTTGGAATTTTTATTTCTGTGTAAACTCGAAGGAGAATATTTTAATTCCGAACTATTTAATTCAGAATATTTCATTCGGGATTAAAAAACTTCATGTAAATGTGACTATTATTATGGGTGTGGGAAAAGCAGAGCACCCAAAGGACACCCACCCAGAAGAGCATGCAAACCCAGAAGAATTCCCAAACAGAAGGATGGGAGGGAATCTGGTAAAAAGGGACATATGAGGTTTGAAGGGCGTCTGGAGATTGTAAAAATCATTTGACCTAAAACCCTAGAGGAGGATGGGAGGGCATCTGACACACACGGATATAGAAGGACGAGTAGGGCATCTGACACACAGGGCTGTTATAAAGGATGGAAGGGCATCTGAAGCACTTTCATTGTAAAAAAAAAAAAATCTGTCTAACAACACAAAACCTCAAACTACTACAGCTCAGTACAAACAGCCTGCAGTGAACTGGCAGGACAGACACATCCATTTTTGGCACATTTTGGGTCATTTCTTCAGTTTTGGTGCCAGCTCGTTTGGCGGTTGCGGGTTCAATGCCAGCTCAGTGACAGACGGGCGATGGTGCCAGCTTTGCCAGAGGCCACTGACGCCTGCCCCTGTGCCCGTGAGCAACGTGATGCCAGTCAGAAGAGCCAAACAATAGTAAACAGTGGGGTGTTGTATTTGTCCACAGTAGTGCATTTCAAACTCAATTTAGATACTAAGGAATCGACTCGATACTCAATACTAATACCACAATGATAATTAAAAATACTCTTTATTTAGACATTGCGAATGTGGTTTACAACATTAAATCAGTGTAAATTCTTTCATACTCCCATGTACGTTATAATAGAATCGATAGTTGCTCAAATGAGTATCAAGATTATGTCCAGATCTGATATTCAGTATCGTATCGGCTTCTGATCTGGCTCTTTTATGAGTATCGGACAGTACTGGATTCAGCCACATGATCGGACTGATCCAGTTTCACATGTTTCTGCAGCATCGTCGCGCTTTACGTCAGCTATAAATCAAAACGCCGCCGTGTCGCTGTGCGGGACTTTTCACCACAACAAAACCAGAGTCAAACAGCGACGCAAACGCTGCAAACAAACAGTTCAGTTTCTCCTGGAAGAACCAGCAGAGCCGCTTTAACACGACCAATTAGATTCGTCACTTATAAAAGAATCATCCGGACGAGTTTGAGGTTTACAAGCGCAAGATGTTAAAGCCACAGCAACAAACACTGGACGAGGCGTTTCCAAAAAGAGAAAAGCTACGTGAAAATGGCGACAAGTCCAAGGAAATAACACAGAGGATTGTCGAATTCATCGCTTTAGACGATTAACTGCTGTTTGTCGTGGAAAACATCGGCTTTCGTTGACTTTTTGGAGCCAAGATATGAATTTCCTTCACAGCACTACATTAGAGTGTAATAAAACGCTTAAAAAATCCTTTCAGTCTGTGTATGCTTCCTTCCATTGCTTAGTGCTGAATTAAAAAAGGTATCTGTTCGGTATCGGGTCGGTATTCTCTAGTATTGATACTAGTTTTAGTAGCATCAGATTTTCAATACTTTTGATAAGTTTGGTTTACAGATTTAAAAGACTGTCCTTGTAACTTTGCCTTGTAGTAAATCAGGTGTAACAATAACCGAAATATTGTGATATCGTATCGTCAAAAGTCTTGAATTACAAGTCTCTTCGCTTAAATTAATCGTTATGGTGTTTTTAATGTCTTCCTTTGTGATTTCATTGCTTTTCTTATTCTGTGCAGCACTTTGAATGACTTCGTGTATGAACTGTGTGATAAAAATAAACCTGCCTTGTGTTGCCGTGGTGCAGCAGTAGCTAAAAAAAACCCGAGAACTACATAGACCATGATCCTTTGGTGTTGTCAGTGCAGAGTACATGAAGAAATAAGTTATTAAGCACTTTTAAATCTTAATTTTTCGTATTATAACAGTACCAAACCTGTTTCCAAGGCATTTTAAAAGGAACAAGTAGCATAATCACAAAAATACTGTATATATCGTATTGTGAGATGCACATTGTGAAAATATCGAGGGATTTTGATATTGTTACATCCCTGGTAGTAAATGAAGTAATCTGGTTTGTGCAGTAGAATATAAAGTGAAAGCAGTGACTTTATTAACGAAGTGAATCAAAATTACTGTTGCGAACCTTCTGTTTCGTGCTATGAATCTGTTTTTCTATCATAAAACTGGAAGTATGGGCTGAGATTTGGTAGTGAAACTGAAAAGTTATTTCCCTTGTGGATTATAAAGTTCGTGGAAGTCTAAAGTTTAAAGGTTGAGATCGATAAAAGAATCTGAATATTTAGGAGGAGCACACAGACTATTAGGTGGAAATTGCTTTTGGTGCAGCAGAAGCTCATATTCCCCGAGGTGGAAAGAAGTACAGATACACGGTTAACATGTGGTATCATCATCACAAACACACCTGGAGTTGGGTTTTTAGGGTTTTGAGTTCTTCTATCAAAAAAAAAGACACTCTGTTTGGGATGGGATGCCACGGTAATGGAGCAAATGCACCACTGCGTTTTTAAACTCCACAGACTTTCACTCATTTGGATGATTTCAGCCCTGGAATTGCTGATCTCTACTGAACTAAAGGTAAAAGGAGCTGCAACTCGAAAACTACCGCTTCATGACATCACAAGGTGGAACAGAGAATCTTGAGTTTGGGAAATGTGGACAGACTGATAATAAAGAGTTACTCAAACCTGTGTGAATGAACAAACACAACTCCAGGAACTCCAGGTGTGATTTTGATGAGTTAGTACATGACTTAAAGGACACATGTTAAGCAATATCGAGTTTTTAATCATGTTATAGCTGTTCCCCCTCTCGCTGACCCTGGACGTTGTATTTGGAGAGATTTGTGCATGTTTGAGTCGTCTTTAATCACTTATTTTCAAGACACCATATTGCCGATCATGCCCTATGTTCACCGCAGACACGCCCGCACACCCACTGTGATGTGTGATGTACTAACTGTGTTGTACAATTTTATTTCCTCAATTTTATTTCCTCAATCAGTGACAGACGCAGCATTCAGCAGTGTAGCGTAGGCAGTTTTGGTCCATTTACTCATTTACTGTTGATGGAATTAGTCCTTAGGTTTTCTTAGGCCAATTTAATATAAGTGGATCCACATTGAATTTTTTTTAGGTCTACCACTTTCCTTTTTTCCCCATAACCCTCAGGATCTTTGAAGAAGTTTAAAATGACTGTCTCACTGCATCCAGCCTCAGCAGCAGCGGCTGATGCAGCTCAACAACCCGACTGTGTTCAAAGAGAGAAGAGTTTTTTTTTGCCTTTGCCATCGTGACAGTCTGGATACTGACGGAAAATGACACTGAATCCACATTTTTGTAAAGATTTGTGCATTTTGTTATAAATGGAAAAAAAAATCTGCTGCAGGAGTCCACAGGAGTTAAAAGAGTGAAAAGAATCTGTTCCTGTTGATATGTCACATGGGCTGATGTGGGCCCAGCCTTAATAAACTTAATATTTTGTTTTCACTTGATTAAATGAAGCAAATCGTGCCTGCATGTTTGAGGATGAATAAAGTGTTAAGTGCACTTCCCCGGACTCTCACAGCCCGTCTGCAATGATTCCCACAGAAACACAAAATACTCGATATACAAACTTCTCGCTGGTTTCTGTATTTACGGTGTCGTCAGCTCCCGTTGGGAACTGCATCTTTCTAAAGCGGTAGTCTGTGAAATATTGCTTTAATCAAGTGGTTTTCGATGACTATTGCGATTTCACATGCGTAAATAACGTAATGATCCACGGGTGCTGAACATTTTACCTCTATAGCGGCTCCAGCACAATATGTGATCTTTAAAGCTCACAGGAGTCCATTTTACACAATACAGAACCTTTAAAAACACAACGGCACGAGTACATTTATAAACCTGAAAGTATTTCACAAACACAAACTGGCATTTTAATTTGATTTACAATTGTAATTTGACCAAGAAGCAAGCACTCTGCTCCAGCTGAATATCGACTGTAACAGGAGCTGCGTTGTGTTGTTTCGCTGTTGGACCTGGAGGCAAATATGGATGAGACACTTCAAATCTGCTCTCGTCTCTTTACTGTGTTTACTCTGCCTGCTTTTCAATCACAAAGGAAACGAGCTCCTGCCCTGCTCCACAAAGCACACGGCCACAGCTCAGACCAGCTGCACCGGGCGATCGGAGGGACTGTTTTAGAAATCAGAGATTTAAAAAGAGAAATCACTCGACGTTTTAATTTCACGTAAAAACACTGCCTCTGAAAAGGGACTTTCTTGACAAGCTTTAGTAAAATAGACTGTGAAATAAGTCCTCCTTAGAAAGTACCCAACAAACTCAGGAATTACTGGTTTCAGTTTAGTCCTGTTGATTAATATTTATAGACCTGGTTTAGATCTGGTTTAGACCTGGTATAGACCTGGTATAGACCTGGTTTAGACCTGGTTTAGACCTGGTTTAGACCTGGTATAGAGCTGGTTTAGACCTGGTTTAGACCTGGTTTAGACCTGGTATAGAGCTGGTTTAGACCTGGTTTAGACCTGGTTTAGACCTGGTATTGCCCTGTCTTAGAACTGATTTAGCTCTGACTTTGGTCCTGATTTAGTTATGATTTAAACCAGGTTTAGACCTGGTTAAATCCTGGTTTAGAACTGGTTTAGAGCCGACTTTGATTTAGTTCTGGTTGAGACCTGGTAAAGTTCTGGTATAGTATTGGTTTAGACCTAGTTACGACCTAGTTTAGACCTGGTTTAGACCTGGTATAGACCTGGTTTAGACCTGGTATAGACCTGGTTTAGACCTGGTTTAGACCTGGTATAGACCTGGTTTAGACCTGGTTTAGACCTGGTTTAGACCTGGTTTAGACCTGGTTTAGACCTGGTATAGACCTGGTTTAGACCTGGTTTAGACCTGGTATAGACCTGGTATAGACCTGGTTTAGACCTGGTATAGACCTGGTTTAGACCTGGTATTGCCCTGTCTTAGACCTGATTTAGCTCTGACTTTGGTCCTGATTTAGTTATGATTTAAACCAGGTTGATACCTGGTTAAATCCTGGTTTAGAACTGGTTTAGAGCTGACTTTGATTTAGTTCTGGTTGAGACCTGGTAAAGTTCTGGTATAGTATTGGTTTAGGCCTAGTTTAGACCTAGTATAGCTCTGACTTTGGTTTTAAATCCTAGTTAAATTCTGGTTTAGATCTGACATTGATTTAGTTCTGGTTTAGACCAGGTTTAGTCCTAGTATAGCTCTGACTTTGGTTTGGTCCTGGTTTTAAATCCTAGTTAAATCCTGGTTTAGATCTGACATTGATTTAGTTCTGGTTTAGACCTGGTTTAGCCCTAGTTTAATCTTGGTTTAGACCTGGTTTAGCCCTAGTTTAATCTTGGTTTAGACCTGGTTTAACCCTAGTTTAATCCTGGTTTAGACCTGGTTTAGACCTGGTTCAGCACCTTTATAGTAACTGAAGTGTTTCTTTCTGGCCTGGGAGTCTGAAGAATGAGTGTTTCTCTATGGCACATACTGTACCGTGTCCCTACACACTTGGCACAGGACGGGTAGAGCTGGACGCGTGTTAGCGTTAGCATTAGCATTTTGGCGGCAGATGCTATGAATGCCCCTCACAGCTGCCAAGAAATCCCAGAGCAACAACGTACACAAGCTCGTCTGGATTTGAAAGAGATTTGTACAATTTACCAATGCTTGAAAATGTGCCCAGTCTGTCAAACAAAGACTTCAGGGAACTTCTACTGGGTCAAAGAGATAATATAAGAACATCACGCTACAGCTCAGTTAAACAGGGACTTTAAAACATGTTTTAGTTTGGTCCATTTACTCATTTAACTGTTTATGGAATTAATTCTGTTCTTAGGTTTAGGTTTTAATTTAATATAAGTGGATCCACATTGAATTTCTTTGGGTCTATCACTTGACTTTTCCCATAACCCTCAGGATCTTTTAAGAAGTTTAAAATGACTGTCTTACTGCATCCAGCCTCAGCAGCAGTGGCTGATGCAGCTCAACAACCCGACTGTGTTCAAAGAGAGAACGTTTTTTTGCCTTTGCCATGGTGACAGTCTGAATACTGACGGAAAATGACACTGAATCCACATTTTTGCAAAGATTTGGGCTTTTAAAGTCTGTGGTCTTAAACATTTCATCAGCTGATGAACAGTCTAATTCAGTTTGATGTCGTTTGCAATATCGACATTTTGTTATGAATGAAAAAATAATAATCCACAGGAGTTGGAGTGATACAAATCTGTTCCTGTTGATATGTCACATGGGCTGATGTGGGGGTGAATAGAGTGTTAAGTGCACTGCCCCGGACTCTCACAGCCCGTCTGCAGTGATTCCCATAGAAACACAGTTAAGAAACTCAGTTTAATTGTTGTTTGCACTAAATTACTTTACCTTCTTAAGATCAAACAGTGCAAAATGTGAATTCTTGCAATTTTTCCACTGGTTTGTTTCAAATTTTGATCAGGAGTGTACACACACTGGTACATACACACTGGTACGTACACACTGGTACGTACACACTGGTACGTACACACTGGTACATACACACTGGTACGTACACACTGGTACATACACACTGGTACATACACACTGGTACATACACACTGGTACGTACACACTGGTACATACACACTGGTACATACACACTGGTACGTACACACTGGTACATACACACTGGTACATACACACTGGTACATACACACACTGGTACGTACACACTGGTATGTACACACTGGTACATACACACTGGTACGTACACACTGGTACACACACACAGATATGTACACACACACAGATATGTACACACACACAGACATGTACACACACACAGATATGTACACACACACAGGTACACACACACAGGTACACACACAGGTACACACACACAGATATGTACACACACACAGGTACACACACACACAGATATGTACACACACACAGGTACACACACACAGATATGTACACACACAGGTACACACACACAGATATATACACACACAGGTACACACACACAGATATATACACACACAGGTACACACACACAGATATGTACACACACACAGATATGTACACACACACAGGTACACACACACACAGATATGTACACACACACAGATATGTACACACACACAGGTACACACACACAGATATGTACACACACAGGTACACACACAGATATGTACACACACAGGTACACACACAGATATGTACACACACAGGTACACACACACAGATATATACACACACAGGTACACACACACAGATATATACACACACAGGTACACACACACAGATATGTACACACACACAGATATATACACACACAGGTACACACACACAGATATGTACACACACACAGATATGTACACACACACAGGTACACACACACAGATATGTACACACACAGGTACACACACAGATATGTACACACACAGGTACACACACAGATATGTACACACACAGGTACACACACACAGGTACACACACATACACATTTGTGTGTCGGGGCCCCTCCCCCTGCGCTCCATTATATGCAGATATTGATCTCAGCTCTTCTGTCTCGGCCTCACAACCTTTACAGGCTTCAGGGTCATTCCCAAGGCCATTTATTAATACGGCCTGAGCTGGGAGCGGGCATGGATTTTGGAAAATCACATGCACGTGAAACCGATATTGTTCTGGGAAGTGAAGTGCAGCTTTCTTAGGCACAGAATTATGTATTGTGGTAAAAAGAAAAACAAAGAAAATGCAGTTTCCAAGCTGAAGTTAAACATCCCGTGTGGAACTGTGAGGAGGCTGCACATCATCTGCGTGATTCCATGGAAAAAGAAAGTTAAGTTAAAACGATAGTAAGGAACTTTCTCCATAGAGATAGACAAGTTCTATGCAATACTGTGGAAGATTATAACAGGGTGACGAATATTTCAAAATCAAAAACTGGGACAACTCCTGTTTTTCGGTGATTGTTAATAAGTGCGTAATTAAGAAAAACTGTTATGCAGAAACCACTCGCAACTAACATATGCGCCAGTATAGTCACATTTTCTTTGTGTTTTGGTCATTTTTAAGCAGATTTTCTGTATTTTACCTAAACAAATGACAATTTATGCCTTTCTTTACTGCTGGCAGGTATAAAATTGGTCAAAAATAGAAACACCTGGGACACTTCTTGTATAAAACTGGGACAAATCAGTGGTTTTGGATAAATCTGCTGGAACGGGGAACAAGGCCTCAGAACTGGGACTGTCCCGGGGAAATAGGGACGTCTGGTCAGCTTAGATTATAACCAAATGAGGTTTGTGGAGATGCAAGCCTCCATTCACGGCAAGGAAACAAACTTTTTCAGTGTCACCTCATTGTAAAACATGCTTTTATTTTAGTCTAATTTGGGCTAAAACGTTACTGTGGTTTTATTTTTTAACTAGTTCTTAGTAAAGTAAAAATACAATCTCTTTTCAAGCACCAGACTTTGTGAATCGTTGAACTGCTATAAAAACATTCAAATGTGCCTCAGTGAGACCGTCATGGATGAGCCAACCAGAGGGGCCCCGCTGCCAAGAAGTAACTGGTTTCACACAATATTCCCGTGTTAGTGAGAAGGTATTTCCATACGAACTATCCAAAAGTAAAAACGATCCATTATTTATTGAACTGGACGGTGGTTCATTATATTTACCCAACCGCAGCACAAATGAACCCCAGTGACAGGAGCATGTGTGATCCTCACTCTCTGGCCCCAATCCGCTGATCTGAAGCAGCACAAAGGCTGAAAGGGTTAAAGGCGTTTTGCAAATGAGCCGTGACGTCATGTGATCTGCCCCTCGCCATGGCGACAGCATCAAAGACAATATGGACGCCCCATTTTTGAAACAAGACCAAGTCACATCTGACGGTGCAGATAAAACGGATTTTTAATCACGTTTCAACCTTTGAACAACCGTCACAAGAGTCCACACACACACACACACACACACACACACACGCACACACACACAAACACTCACACATGTACTCACACACACGCACACACACACACACACACTCTCTCACACACACGCACACACACACACACACACACACACACACACATACACACACACACACACACAGAAAATAACCATTACAAGAGTCTCCACACGTCCTGACAAAAACAGTCCACATGTGCCCACAAAACGGCATCTACGGCTATAACGACCTATAGTCAAATCAAATCAAATGAATCTTTATTTCATGGAAAAATTTGTTGGGTTTATTTACAACAGGGACGTCCAAACTTTTTTCATCGAGGGCCACATATTAAAACACAGACCAGCGTGAGGGCCGCTCGAGGGTCACAGACTGAGGGTCAAAACAGTGAGTAATTCAAATCTGTGCATTTAAAACAGGTTTGAATGACCCACTAAACCTTTGTTCAGGCTCAGACCCTCAAAAGGACTCACTACATTTGCTTGATCGAGGTAGATTTCAAAAACATGCAGTAAAAAGAACGACTTGCAGTAGTTTGGGCCAATTCACCTGGAAGCCTGAGGACCAAAACAATTGGTTTGAGGGCCACATTTGGCCCCCGGGCCATAGTTTGGACATGCCTGATTTACAAGAACATAATACAATTTGTTCCATATACGACTGTGTCTCTGACTGTGAACTCTTTTAAATCTTTTTCTAATTTTCTAACCCCACTGGCAGATAATGATTTTGTACAGATCCCACATTACATGAAACTGATCCCTGTGACCTTTAGGCTGTTATAATATTAGCAAAGGAGAAATTCTGTCAATTGGACAAAAGTTTTTTGATCAAATATGTTTTGCAGCTCATCCAAGCTGCTTCTTAATTGCACAATCTCTGAATCTGTGATTTCACAAACATGTTAGAATGTTATCTCCTCTCATTCCTGGGCTGAAATGATCCAAATGTATTTATTTATTTATTTATTTAAAAGGGACAATGCACATTACTGGACACATGAAGACAAGTGTAAATGTGCTGAAGGTCACAAACAGCTCATTTACATTCGTAGTCCCAAGACAGACACATTTACTGTTATAATCCCTCACAACATTCAAATATTTCAGATATTTTAAATGATTCTAAAGCATCAAGTTTAAAAACACAGTGGAGCATTTCCTGTGTTACCACGTGACATCACAAGGTGGAACAGGGCGTCTTCTGTTTGAGAGAAGAACTTGGCCTAAATATGCAGCGTTTGTGTTCAATGTGTGAATGAAAAACCAGTGTGTTTTTGATGAGGGAACGACATCAGCAGATCCTGTCACATGGGCCTTTATGGGCTTTAATGAACCGCCCATAACATTTGTCCTCCTCTTCAGACGCTTTCCTCTGTGTGTATTTAAATCTGAAGTGCAGATGAGGAGCTGTTGTGACGTTTGTAAAATCTCTTGGTGCTGAAGCCCGTGTCCTGCTTTGGCCCTGGTCTAATGCAGCCGCCATCGATCCTTATCACCCCCACTTCCTGTGCACATGATACTCCCTCTCCTCTCCTCTCCCCCTTCCATCCTCCTCTCTCACTTTTCCATCCTTCTGCCTCGCTCTCCTCATCCCTCTGTATAGAGTTGTACGATTTGAGAACTGTGGTTTGTTTTAATACGAGAATTCTGTTCAAAGTTCACATTTTAAACACGTCCACAGGAACGGACAAAAAGTCTGAAGTGATAAACTAATAATCCCATTTCAGAATAAGGCTGTGCAATTAATCGAATTTTCATTGCAATTTCGATTTGTGTGCCATATAATCGAGTTGAAACGGTCAGTACTTGGATGGGAGACCACTCCAATTCCAGGTGCCACAGGGGGGCGCCAGTCACAAAAACTGTCGTGTCCTTAGGCAAGGCACATCACCCACATTGCCTAGTATGAAAGTGGTGTGTGTGTGAGTGTTGGTGGTGGTCGGAGGGGCCGATGGCGCAGATTGGAGCCTCATTTCCGTCAGTCTGCCCCAGGGCAGCTGTGGCTACAATAGTAGTTTACCACCACTGGGTCTGGAGTGAATGAATAATGCTCTGTAAAGCGTCTTTGAGTGTCCTAAAAAGCGCTGTATAAAACTGATGCATTAAATATATCTATATCTATCTATATCTATATATAGATATAGATATATAGATATATATAGGGATTGTAGAAGAGCTGGATATATAGTTTACTTTGGATACATTTATGTTTTTCTATGCCTTATTTCATGTTAAATGTATATTTTATTATATTTTACTGCTTTTTTAAAAATTATTTTATTTTGGGCAATTAAGACGTTTACATTCTATTACAATGGAACATATAACATTAGAGGAATTATGACAGAAATAACAAAAACAACAACAAAATATTTTGCCCAAAAAGGAGTGGAAGGAAGAGAATTTATTTAATCTCACTCCCCTCTTCTATTTTCTGTATTTTACCTAAACAAATGACAGTTTCTGCCTCTCTTTACTGTTGGCAGGCATAAAACTGGTCAAAAATAGGACCTGGGACATTTCTTGTATAAAACTGGGACAAATAAGTGGTTTTGGATAAATTTGCTGCTTTTTCAGTGTAAAGTGTAAAGGAAAAACAACCTCATTGTAAAACATGCTTTTATTTTAGTCTATCTCTACCTCATCTCATGTTTAAAGTATATTTTATTCATTTTATGTTTTTACATCGCAAAACTGTTCATATAGGCACATATTTGTAACCTATATTTATTAACAAAGTGGTTTTTTTAGAGAGTTTAATGCTGAATAAATGCACCGTGTAACTAAAAAAATCATTGTTTGAATAACCGTGATTTCAGTATTGACCAAAATAATCGTGATCATGATTTTTTTCCATAATCGAGCAGCTCGATTTCAGAACTAAACTACAGGGTCAGCGTTTTTATGCAGAACACGACAGGAGATTTAGTCATTTGTGATGGAAATTACGGCACTTCATAATGTGCGGCCTTTATGATTTGCTAATTGCGTCGATTCAAATTACAGTTAATCTCACAGCCTCATCTCCGTCTCTCCTCTTCTCTTCTCTCTTTCTAACCCAAACCTCTCACTCACTCTCCCTAAAAGCTGAACATTGACTCCAGCACAGAGACAAACCCCGAGAGTTTTCTTCTCTGGGTCAATGAGTCCGCGGCCGAATCGCTCCAGGCGCAATTACAAGAAACGTAAATAATACAATTTATGTGCTGCTCTTTTTAGGACACATGAGCATTTTGCATTGTTCATCTTCAGTCCTCGTTTCTTCCACCCGCTCTGGGTAAATCTGAAGCCACAGCTGCCCTGGGACAGACCGACAGAAGGGAGGCCGCCGATCTGAACCGCCTCGCACGAGAACGTTTCAGCTAAATGTGTAAAATCAGGGGTCGCGCTTATGGTCAAAATATGTCCACTCTGTGCTGTTTGCGTCTAATTATAAAGCATTGTGTGGTCTGATAATCAGGAAGTGCACCACGAGGCATGTTTGCTGTTTGTAGTTGGCGTAAAACTCTGCTCTGGCTTCTGGAAAAGTGTGAAAAGTGCTCATAAACTCGTCACGGTGAATAATCAGGACGCTCCGAATGCAGAAAGTAACACCGCAAACTGTTTCAAATAAAAAAACGAGTTCGGTTTTTAGGACTTTTAGGACCTATTAGAGAGCAGAGAGCAAAAGTGTGGGGAAAAAAATGCTGTAAACCCAGGAGTGTCTTCAAAAATGTGAAGTGCTCATCAATTATTTTCATCGATCAACAAAATGCAGCGAATGAACAAAAGAGAAATCTAAATCAGATCCATATTTGGTGCGAGCTTTGCCCTCAGGAGAGTTCTGAAGGACAGCGGCGCATTCTTTTGTTTGCTCACATTTTGTAAACTGATAAAAACAAACAATCATTATTTATATTTTTGAAAGTGTCTAAAACTGCCTCAAACTTTTGCACAGGACTATAGGTTGAAATATTTTAAATGTAATAAAAAGTATATAAATGTGTTCTAATAAATATTTAAAAGTCTTATATTATTACGCAAAATGTATTCTTGTGAGATTTAAGACGTGTTATAATGTTGTACCTCCTCAAAAACAGACCTGGGGCTGTGGTTTGTTTCATTCACACATTTAAGTAACACATTATTATTAGTCTGTGCATCTCTAAAGCTCAAAATGCTCTGTTCCACCTCGTGATGTCATGAAGCGCAAATTTTTCAAGTGCTTTTCGAGCTCCTTTTACCTTTCGCTCAGTAAAGATCGGCGATTCCAAAGCTGAAATCATCGAAATGGTTCTAGTGAAGGTGGGTGGAGCTTAAAACACATCTGATATTACACCACGTGACATCACAAAGTGGAACAGGATTTGATAGAAGAACTAAACCTGCAGGGTTTGTGTGTTAAACATGCGTGAATGACATAAAACACAACTCCAGGTCTGTTTTTAAAGAGGAAACTACATCAGAGCATAGATAGAGAGAAGAGCGTGAAATAGATCGCTTTAAAATAGAAAGCCGATGTTGGGCAACTAATTTATTATGAATTAAACGTTATAATAATCTGCTGAGACATTTATGAATTATTAAAGAGCAATTCTAGCCCTCAGCTTTCACCTATCCTCCTCCGTCCTTGTCCGCGCGAAAAACTGTCGGCCTTTCTCCGAGACTCTAAAATCAATGGGGTAATTACTTTTGTGTTATCTTCATCCCCCCACGGTGACATTTCAACGTGGACCCCCCCCCCATCCCCGGGCCAGAGACACGGGGCCGGGGCCAGAGCCGGACGAGCTGCGGCCCATCACGGAGCACTTTGTCTGGGCACGAAGCCACAGCCGGGTCCTGGGTCAATGAACTGGACTGACAAACCCCACATCCGCACGAGGGTCGACACGATACCAAAATGTCCGACTCTTTTGGTCCCTCGGTGGCCCTGGAGGTTCCACAGTGGGACTTTTTCAGCACTGATACCTGCTCACATGAGTATAAGGTGTCGATATTAGTTTTAGTATTGACTAGTGTCGTCCCCCCATCCCCCGTGTTCGATATAATGATGAAGCTGGTGACCTTCACATTTCAATCAGAACCATAAATCATGAAGATCGGCCTCTGCATTTAAACTGTCCAAATCATTTTACACAGGGAGAAGTTTGAAAGTTCTTCAACTTTTTAAGATATAGTTCAAAATGTTGTCGTCTGAAATACGCCTGAAACGTGCTGGACAATTAGAAACATACAGCAGAACCGGGACCATAAACTAGAACTTAACCAGGTCTAAATCAGGACTAAAACAAGGTCAAGCTAGTTATAGACCAGGACTACAGCAGGTCTAAACCAGGACTACGGCAGGTCTAAACCAGGACTACAGCAGGTCTAAACCAGGACTACGGCAGGTCTAAACCAGGACTACAGCAGGTCTAAACCAGGACTACAGCAGGTCTAAACCAGGACTACAGCAGGTCTAAACCAGGACTACGGCAGGTCTAAAGCAGGACTACAGCAGGTCTAAACCAGGGCTACAGCAGGTCTAAAGCAGGACTACAGCAGGTCTAAACCAGGACTACAGCAGGTCTAAACCAGGACTACAACAGGTCTAAAGCAGGACTACAGCAGGTCTAAACCAGGACTACAACAGGTCTAAACCAGGACTACGGCAGGTCTAAACCAGGACTACGGCAGGTCTAAAGCAGGACTACGGCAGTTCTAAACCAGGACTACGGCAGGTCTAAACCAGGACTACGGCAGTTCTAAACCAGGACTACAGCAGGTCTAAACCAGGGCTACAGCAGGTCTAAACCAGGACTACGGCAGGTCTAAAACCAGGACTACGGCAGGTCTAAACCAGGACTACAGCATTTCTAAAGCAGGACTACAGCAGGTCTAAACCAGGACTACAGCAGGTCTAAACCAGGACTACGGCAGGTCTAAAGCAGGACTACGGCAGTTCTAAACCAGGACTACGGCAGGTCTAAACCAGGACTACGGCAGTTCTAAACCAGGACTACAGCAGGTCTAAACCAAGACTACAGCAGGTCTAAACCAGGACTACGGCAGGTCTAAAGCAGGACTACGGCAGTTCTAAACCAGGACTACGGCAGGTCTAAACCAGGACTACGGCAGTTCTAAACCAGGACTACAGCAGGTCTAAACCAAGACTACAGCAGGTCTAAACCAGGACTACAGCAGGTCTAAACCAGGACTACAGCAGGTCTAAACCAGAACTACAGCAGGTCTAAACCAGGACTACGGCAGGTCTAAACCAGGACTACGGCAGGTCTAAAGCAGGACTACGGCAGGTCTAAACCAGGACTACGGCAGGTCTAAACCAGGACTACGGCAGGTCTAAACCAGGACTACGGCAGGACTATGGCAGGTCTAAACCAGGACTACGGCAGGTCTAAACCAGGACTACAGCAGGTCTAAACCAGGACTACGGCAGGTCTAAACAAAGACTAAACTGAGTCTGAACAACACCCGGTCTAATACTGGATAAAACCAAGACTAACTTATTCTGAACCGGGTCTAAGCCAGAGCTAAACCAAGATCGAACCAGTTGCAGACCAGGACTCAACTGGTCTAAACCAAGAAAACAAAACCAGGGCTACAACTCTGCAATCTGTGCAGAGTTTAAACCCGGACTACATCAGGTCTAAACCAGGTCTAAACTAGGACCAAAGGGCTAACACTGGAAACCAAATTTGAAACCAGGACAACACTACAAAAAAGGATTTTCGCGCATAGTTAAACTGACTTGAATTAAGCAGATTCATCTTAAAAGATCAATTTTAACATTTTTTTACTTAATAAGATGAGATTTTTTGACTTGTTTCAAGATATTCCATCCTGATTTATCTTATCTCGATATTACAACTTATTCTAAGCACTTTTTATATTAACTCAGTCCAGGTTAAGCCTCTTTAACTTCCTTCTCAAACCAATAAGGTGAAAAATCTTGCCATAAACACTTGAAACTCGTGTTTTCTGCTTAGAACAAGATTCATATTTCCTCTTGTTTTAAGAAAACTTGGTAAGTGAAAATTTCTTACTGCACTGGCAGAAAATTTCACTTAAAATAGGGCATTTTTACCTCAAACTTGGTATTTTTTTCTTATTTTTTGATAGGCCTTTTTGTGGTGTAACCAATCTGACTGGACTAAATCAAGACCAAACCAGGTCTAAATCAAAACTAATGCCGGACTACAGCAGGTCTAAACACAAACTGCAGCCTTTGTGTCCACTCAAATTGTAATTTCAATATGACTGCGACTAATCCCTTTACAGAAGCACAGTGAGATTTGGGTAAACTTGTCCACACTCCAGCGCCTCCATCTGGTTTGTGTTTGGCAGCCAAAGTATCTCAGTTTCACACTTCACTATCAGAGCGCTCCCTCTTTAGGATTCAGAAAGCGTCGTAGGAACAGACAAAGTGATCCGGCTCGAACAGGGACATCGATCTGCAAAAGCGAGCAAAACCCAAGTCCAGGGTTCAGTCTGGGTCAAGTCCGGGTCTGGTCTGGGTCAAATGCAGGATCAGCTTTGGTTTAATGTTCTCTGACCTCCAAGTGAAGTCAGAGAAACCTCATTAAAATGTGTGAACATGTCCCCTGTATGCAGCGCCCTTAGGAAATCACTTCTTTAGAACTCTTCAAATGTGGCGGTTTAGTCCCCTGAAATGTGCCGGGATTTTAATATTATCTGTCTAGTAGTTTCTATCTATCTGTCTAGTATTTTTAAATCACATTTGTGGGTTGATAACAGTGTGTAAAATCACCCAATCGTCCAGGTATAATTTATAGCAAACGGAGAAATTCAATTTGTCACCTGGACTAAAGTTTAGTCAAATACATTTCCCGGCTCATCCAAGCTGCTTCTTCAGTTCTTCCCAGAGCTTCAGTTCAGTTCTTACCCAGGTTGGTACTAGTGACTAAAACTAAAATTTCAAATTCGATTTAGATACTCAATGTCGATTCTGATACCACAACGGAGATTTTTTTTTGGAATCGAAAATTAGACACAAAAGTTCCATTGACAAGACAGAAACAAATAGATTCGCTGCAAAAAAGGTTGGCCAAAAATTAAAGATATAAACACTTAAATCTATCAGAAAATGACTTAAACGTAGTGAAATAATCTGTCCATGCAGCGAGATCCTTTTCCTTGACAATTTCTCTTCAGATAAACAACCTCTAGCCTAGAATGAAGCGTCTCAGAACTAATAAGTAGATAATAAATCTGAAAAAAAGATGAATAATCTGATCTTGACCTGGATCAGAACAAGTATAAGAGCACATAGACTAGTGTACACCCCCGGAGCACTGAGGGAGTACACACATATAAGGACACATGGGAATAGGAAAGTGCTACCATTTAATGCTGAAAAAAAATCACAGTATATTGTCTAAAAAGTGTTTTATTGGTGCCATAGTATCAGAATCCGTATACAGTGATCCCTCGCTATAACGCGGTTCATCTTTCGCGGCTTCGCAGATTTTTTTATGCTTTTTTTAAATTTTTTTTAACAGTGCATTGTGTTCTGAATCCTGATTGGCCAAGGGACTGTAGTCTAGAAGTGATAAAAGTTGACTGGTCCTTCACTTAGACCAGGGGTCGGCAACCTTTAACACTCAAAGAGCCGTTTGGAGCATCTCCCACAGAAAAGAAAACATGGCTGCCATAAAGAAGGAGGAAAATAACATAAGGACGACGGGAGAAGACACCTGCACCACAGCCTTCAGGAGAAAAAGACGCGTCAGGAGGAAGAGGCTCAGTCAGAGGGACTGAAATACACGTGAGTCACAATGTCCAACCTCGTGTTCGTATGAATTATTATTTTACAGCATTTTTAAAAAACTATCATAGTTATTTGTAAGAATACGTTTATATTTTTAAATGCTTGAGCCTGAAAAAAGGATTTGATCTTTGGTTTCATTCTATAGTACAGTATTGTATTGTATAATAATTGTAAAAAATAAAGCTGATACTTCACGGATTTCGGTTCTTTTTGGAACGTAACCCCCGCGATAAACGAGGGATCACTGTACAGTACAGAGTCTATTCCTCAATACTGAAGTTCAGTTTGAAATATCAGCGCCGTCACCACACTGCAAGTCCGATCTGTCGAAAGTCAAGCCCGCTCAATACAAGAACGCGTAAGTTTTTTAGGTATTTTTAGCAGTTCAACATACAGCGGAACATTCCAGCCCAAGCGACCACATCTCCATGGAGACAAGGACACACAATCACTAAGTGGAAGTTGGTTAGTGTGCACGGACAAGCGTCGGTCAAGCAGCGCAGTGGGCAGCAGCAAAACAACAGCGGGTCCTATTATTGACGCCTGAATAATGGATGGAGCAGAGAGTTGGAAACAAGTGGAGGAGATAGAAGGAAAGGAGCTAAAAACAACCCCAGGAGGGAGGCCCGCGGCTGGGAGAGGTTAGAGCTGCGCCGGGCGGAAATCCTGGTTCAAAACGAGATCAAACAGGAACGGAAAAGGAGGTAGGATGGAGTCTGAGGAAGCACCGGGAAGTTCAGATCCAACCAGGAAGTTATTTCCTCCTCCTGTCACTGCCAGCCAATCAGAGCCTGCCGTCTTTGTCTCGCAGCCAATCAAAGACATTCACTGAAACACACTCTCTCTCCCCTTCATCATACTGCAGACTAGGAGTAATAGATGATGTGGGTTAAACCTGGTTCAGTTCTGGTTCAGCCCTGGTTTAGTCCTGGTTCAGCCCTGGTTTAGTCCTGGTTTAGTCCTGGTCAAGTCCTGGTTTATTTCAGGTTTAGTCCCGTTTCATCTTGTCCTGGTTCAGTCCTGAGTTACTTCAGGTTTATTTCATGTTTACTTCATGTTTACATCATGTTTACTTCACTTTTACTTCATGTGTACTTCAGGTTTACTTCATATTTACTTCCAATTTACTTCATGTTTACGTCATATTTACTTCATGTTTACTTCACGTTTACTTCATGTTTACTTCATGTTTACATCATGTTTACTTCACAATTACTTCAGGTTTACTTCATATTTACTTCCAATTTATTTAATGTTTACATCATATTTACTTCAGGTTTACTTCATGTTTACTTCATGTTTACATCATGTTTACATCATGTTTACTTCATGCTTACTTGAAGTTTACTTCATGTTTACTTCATATTTATTTCATGTTTACGTCATATTTATTTCATGTTTACTTGAAGTTTACTTCATGTTTACGTCATATTTACTTCACGTTTACATCATGTTTACTTCATGTTTACTTCATGTTTACTTCAGGTTTACATCATGTTTACTTCATGTTTACTTCATGTTTACTTTAGGTTTACTTCAGGTTTAACTTCAGGTTTAGTCCAGGTTTACAGTGTTTTCTGTCCTCGCTCAGTCCTGATGTGGTCCGGTCACAGTTCAGTCATAGTTCAGTCCTGGACATTTCGTCAGTTGAGTAAAAATACAAGTTTTATAAAAGAAACATCGAATTGAATATGCCCTGATATATTCCTTCTGAAAATCCTCTATAAAAGAGCTACAGCGACCTACTATTTTCTGTTTGTTATCTGATGCCAGCCTCTGCAATCCAATACTTCAATCCATACTTCAGTCCAATTCTACACATCTGCAGTATCGGGTGACACCACAGAGCACAGACGCACTCAACACGAACCAAAAGCAGCTCTAAGCCACGTCTAAAAGGGCTGTGCATTTTCAACAGCCACGATTAAATTCCTCCCTCTGATCTGTCAGTGCTAGTGCAGCCTCTTTCCTCTATCTGTACCTTAAGGCTCCGGTGACAGGTGCAGTTACAGCTACAAACAGCTCCTTTAATTACAAATTAAATCACAAAATGAATGAAAGCCAACATCCTGATTTGTACAGGAGCTCCCCGCAGAGTCTGGTGCGTCTCTTATGAGGGAAACAGAAAGACGAGGGGAATAAAATGAACCTTTAGAGGTGAGTTCATCAGACAGAGCAGCTCAGACGGAGGCTAAATAGGAGCAGGAAGGACAGATGCAGGAACATTACAGGCCACATTGTGCTAAATGGAATCTCCAATCAAGGTTCTCTTAGCTTCAAACCACATTCTGCACACAAAAGCCACAGATTTACATTATCATCTTAACTCTAACACAGACAGTTCAAATGTGTCTTCTGTAAGTGCATTGCCAAAGAACACAGCAGCAGTAAAAACAGTTCCAGAAGCAGGTATTGAACCTTTAAAGTCAATTTGCAACCGTCTCTACAAACTAATCGACATTCTACCCACAAAAGACACAGCTGAGCATTGCACCCACAACCCTGTTCTGAACGCAGACTATAAAGTTCTACTCCGGGACATTATTTAGAGCAGCCAAATCTGGGGCGTTGAATAGTGAATTATAGAGAAGCTGAAGCAGACACGAGGCGCTGAACCGTGGGGGAGGATGGATCGGCCTGTATCCGTCTCCGTTATTCTCTTCAGTTATTAATGTGTCATAAATATGCACAAATGAACCCAAACGAGAGCTCTCCGCGGTCCTGACGAGGGAGAATCGAGAATCGAGACTCATCGTCCAAATCAGACGCTGCATTTGCATAATAAAAGAACTTTTATTTACATGACAATAGCTGATCTTGCAGCAGAAGGTGCATATGGAGCTTTCAGGGTTCCTACAGGTGTCTTCAAGTTAAATTCACGTCTTTTATCAAAACTTAATACCTATTTCACGGCCTATTTCAAAGACAATTGCGTTGTGTTCTCAATTATTAATTCCGCCACTCTTAATTTAAGCTATTTGACCAAACAATGGTGGTTGACAAATTAAACTTTTGAGGTGAAATATGATACAGGGAAGTTCTGTACTGCACAAATTTTAAGTCACAGGTATAAAAATTCAAGAGTTTTTCCATTATCTTTTAAAGATAATATTTCCAAATTCATAAATTCAATGCTTTTAAGACTTTTTAAGACACCGAGGGAACCCTGAACTTTACTGGTTTATGGTCGTCCATATTCAGGGTCTTCCTTACTGTGTGTGTATTGGTTACTGACCTTTTTGACTGCCCCCTAAACTTGTTCTCACACTACAAGTAAAAAAAATAAATAAATAATCGCTTTCGTACACTAGTATATTGTAGGGATGTAAGAAAAAAATTAATTCAGTCATATATCGTGATACTTTTGATTCTCAATTCAATTCGAAATGCATCTGAATTGATTTTTTAGATATTTTTCACTAGTTGTGTTCACTGTTCTCATGATTTAAAAAAGGTAATGAATTATATTTCTTACACTTTGGTTCTCGTGAAGGTGTAGTTGACAATATAATATTAGAAGTAATTATTGAAAAATCGCAATATATCGTGACATATCGAATAGTGATATCACAATATGTATCGTATCGTCAGACTCAAGGCAATGCACGGCCCTAGTATAGTGTCAATTATGAGTATATTTAGTTTTAAAGGGCCTATATCGCCTATTTTCTGATCAAAGTTTTCGTGTTGTCCTCATCACAAACAGACCTGGAGTTGTGTTTTGTTTCATTCACATTTTTTTTTACACAAAACTCTCGCCTATTTAGACAGAGTTCTTTGCTCAAACTGAAAACGCGCTGCTCCACCTTGTGATGTCATGGGGGTAATACGGGAAAATGCTCCACTGGTTGTTTTTTTTTTTAAACTCCACACACCTTCACTAGAATCATTTCAGCGCTGTAATTTCCAATCTCTAATCCAATAAAAGGAGCTGTTCACTTGAAAAGTACCACTTCATGACATCACAAGGTGGAACGGAGCATTTTAAGCTTTGGAGATGTACAGACTAATAATAAAAAAGTGACTCAAACGTGTGTGAATGAAGCAAAACACAACTCCAGGTCTGTTTTTGAGGAGGTAACAACATTCTAACATGACTTAAAGCTCAGAAGAGTTTTTTGGGAATACAAGACCTTTAAAATTCATGATTTTTGAGAACCTTGCGGAGGTTACCAAAGTTTAAAATGACGTAATGCCGGTGTAAGCGAGGGAGAAGCAGGTCTTTCCCAGTAACAACGTCTATTTTAACTCGCACAAAATCTGGAACAAGAGCGTAATTTGGCCCCTGGCTCAAAAGCGCCTCGTATCAGCACATTTCAAGACGCAAACGCTAAAATTAAAACCACAGAAGCGACGCCAAACTGTCGCGCATTCTCCAGCCCGTAATAACCCCCGGACGAACGCGTAAATCCGGTTCATTTTGGTGCTTCTCTCCTCCCTATCTCTCCCTCCCAGGCACCCAGCAGCAGCAGAAGCAAGAGAAAGCATTACGACATCGCTTACTTTGGAGGACCAGGGCTGGAGGCAGTTGGCATAGCAACGGACCAGGAAAGCCATTTTCACTGATGGGAGGGAGGTTTCCACTGGTTTCGTTAAAGGAAAAAAAAGAAGGGGGAGTGGGACGGCGATGGTGCAGAGGTTTCAGGATCCCAGAAAAGTTCAAATTTCCAGGTTGAATTTAAGCGACAAAATGGAGAAGCGAGTAGGAACGACTTGCTTCGCTGTTAAAGAAAAGTAATGATATGAGATTCCAGCTTCAGCCAAAGTTCAAAGCAAGATTCGAAGTTCGATTTGAGGGAACAATTTGCTCAAAAAAAGACGGTAGAAGATTTTGTAGCTCACAAAACTTTGGACCGACGCAGGAGCTGATCCCTCGGACAGTTTTGAAAATGCAAAATATGCAAAAGATGAAGAGGAGGAAGCTTTGTGCCAAAAACATCCAAATTAAACTAGAAATGGTTTCAGATTGTTTTAATGCAATGAACGGTAAAATCGCAACTATAGAATCCAGTGCATGTTTTAGAGTCTTTACCCCTTTTTGCACAAATAAACTGGGTAATATTGCTTCAAGTTATTCATGCAAAAGCAAAAATGATCCCGATTGGAGAAGAGGCTGCAGAATCGAGTGTTGCAAAGGTAAAACTTGGTCGTCAAGTCATCAAAATCCGAGGTTTACATCAATTCGGTCAATGCATCTATAAAGACGTTCAAAATGTTTTGTTTTCCGGCATTGCTTACACCCAGAATTCCTGTTTCGATATTCCAAAACGCAGTTCCCCTTCGCTCTATAAAGGCTGGTCCGTGCACGGCAAGCAAAAAAAAACTCCACAAATTATTCAAATCCTTCGCTGGCTTCCAAAAGGTTTTCCGAACGATTCTCCCCAAGTCTCTGATCCCAGGTTTGGAAGTTGCGCGTGTGCGTTCGCGTCCCTCCGGCAGAGCACTTCCATGGCAGGGGCCAGACTTCCCCGCTCCCACGGCCCAGGAAAAGAGCTCCCGAATCCAGCCGTAGTTCGCACCTCCCGTCCCTCCTCACGCCGGCATCCCTGGTCCCTCTTTCTCCTCCCTCCTTTTTTTTTTTTACCCGAGAGAGGAGCGCGGATAGGACGGAAAGAGCCGGGCGCTAATGGAGAGAGAGAGAGGGAAGGGGATGGAGAAGAGAGGGAAAGAGGGAGGGAGGGGAGGGGAATCCAGCTGAAAGGATGACATCACCTGAGAGGAGATAGAGGGACCGCATTCGGAGCGGCGGAGAGAGAGAAACGGCAGCAGCATCTGTATTGATTTGTAACATAAAGCGCGCTGAATTGAGACATGTCTGGTGGCGATGCATACATTACCAAACGGGCTTAAATCACCGCGCTTCCAGACAAGATAAAAGATAGAGGGAGCGGGTGGGGGAGAAGGAGGAGGAGGAGGGGTACAGATGGAGAAAGGAAGACAGAGATGATGAAGAAGAGGAGGAGGAGGAGGAGGAGGAGGAGGGGGGAGAGTTGGGGTACATATGGAAAGAGAAAGATGAAGAGATCTCCCTCCTTAAAATAGGGAGAAGACAAGAGAAAAAACAGTGGCAAAAAGAGAGAGAGAGAGAAAGAGGGAAGAGAAGGATGGGAGTGCGTATGGAAAGAGAGAGAAAAAAGAGAAAGAAAGAGGAGAATAGGAGGATGGTGAGGGTACAAACGGGGAGAGAAAGAGAAAAGGGGGTAGAATTGTAGAAGGGAGTGGGGGGAGGAGGATGGTGGGAACAAAGGGAAGGAGATAAAGAGAAAGAGAGAGAGAAGGGGGTACAAGGATGGTGGGAGACAGTAGAAAAAGAGGTGTGGAAGGAGGAAAGAGAGAAGGAACATGGGTTGAAGGGGGTTAAGGAAGGAGAAAGAGAGGGGGTGGTTAAAAAAAAGACAGAAAGAAAGAAAGAAAGAAAGAGGAAGGTAAAGAGGGGGATTGTGGGGGTTCGGGGAGAGCGTGGTACTCTGACAGACGACACAAAGGCCCATACAGATACAATAGGTTGTCCCCAGTTCAAAAGCTGCTGGAGTCTGGAGGTTTAACAGAGAACAAACGAAGAAAGAGACGCAGGTTCAATGAAAGAGGCCGTTCACACAGGGCAGAGTGCGTTCAGAGGCTCCGGATCATCAGGACGCAACAGTGTACATTAGTTTAAAGGTCTATATTACACCAAACTGACCGCTGTGAGCTTTAAACCACGTTAACATGGTGTTACCTCCTCGTAAAAAAGACCTGGAGTTGGGTTTCGTTCCATTTCTAATCCTTTATTATTCGTCTCTCTGCATCTCCGAGCTCAAAATGCTCTGTTCCACCGTGTGACGTCAGTGTTACCACATGCCGTCGTGGAGCATTTAAGGTTAGAGGGAAGAACTCGGTCTAAATCTGCAGGGTTTGTGTGGTAAACGTGTGTGAATGAAACGAAACACAACTCCAGATGTGTTCGTGAGGAGGAAACATCAGTGGCTATGAGATATTAGTACAAAGCAAAAAAAATATGGGGTTAAAATTTCAGGGAGTTGTTGTTAACGCAAAAAGTTGACAGTTAAATGGGGGTTCGAGTTGGAGCTATTTGCCAGTGCTGATATAGTTAAGTTAATTCAGCTTCCCTTAAGGCACAGGTGTCAAACATGCGGCCCGGGGGCCAGATCCGGCCCTCCAAGACCTTTAATCTGGCCCTCGGCTGATTTTCTATTAAAATATGTAAAATTTTCAGATTTTTCTGGTAATTTTCCATGCCGCTTAGCATAGCAGCATCTCCAGTGCTTCTGTGTGTGGCGCCTCCCACCAGAGCAGCACAAATGAAGACTCGCCTCTTTCCAAACGCTCTTAAAGGACGATCGTTTTGACTGTGACCATGACGCCCTCATCAGCAAAGTGTCAAAAATAAGAAAAGTGGAGCTGAGTGCAGGATTTTCCAAGAAAAATTTATTAATTCTTCTTTTTCACGGAGGTGAATGGGAAACCTGTACGCTTGGTGTGTTTGCAACAAGTGGCGGTGCTCAAGGAATATAAATATAAAGGAGGAATATAAACACCACTATGAGACACAACATGGCGAAAAATACAATAACTTGAACAGAGAATGGAGTTTTCCAATCCGGCCCCTTTGGGATCAAAGTAGGTTGTATACGGCCCCCGGACCAAAATGAGTTTGACACCTCTGCCTTAAGGCCGCCGCACACTACAGGAGAATTTGCCCGGTTTTGCTGTGATTTCTTCTCCCAGAGTTCGTGTGACCCGACTTTTTGCCTCCGTGTGCGATTCTGAAGCCGCCGCTCCTCGTGTGCGGAGTCAGTGTCAGATCAGAACCACCGAACATCAACAACGCGGCGGAAACAGGCGATAAAACAGAGCGTCAGGGGCAGAGGAGCGACGCACACAGAGACGCAACAAACAAACTCAGGACAGAGCGAGAATAAAGACTTTATCACTCACCTAATGCAACGTAAATTTAAAGTGCAGCGTCTCACCCACATTATCCATAGAAATCGTGACATCCAGTCCACAAAACCACGGTGTGAATCCAGTTTGAGTCGTTCTTTAGAAGTAAAAAGTCTCGATAGTTCCTCCCGTGTGTCCGTTTCCATCCACACGGCGCACGGATCGAGGCGAAGCTGCAGATCAGCGACAGCGACTCTACTTCCTGTGGACTTTATCTCCTCGTTTCTGCTTTAAAAATCCTGTATCACTTCAGAGTCTCAGAGCGAGTGGTTTTACTGTAGACGGGAAACAGCTGAGGCCGTCGCGCTCACAGCTTTATGTCCTGTGGTCCAAACACAGATCCCGCTGCAGTGTCTGTGATCAGAGATTTTAAGTCTCTTAAATTTCTTCTCATGTCTGCAGTGCATTTTGTTGCATGTTTAAAAATCACTCAAGACCCCAAAATCCTGCCGTGTGCAGCGGCGTTTTAATATTAATTCAGCACCTCCCACCGACCACTTCAAACTCCTGCCAGAGAAGACCAGTTTGAACCAGTTTTGTGCATAATTTCATCCTAAATTACCTAAAATAGTGTGTAAAAGTGTAAAAATAAAACATCTCTGTGTGTTATTCAGCTAAATCAGGATAACCCTACAAAGTGTTCTCCGTTTACTCTCAGAACGTGAATATGACTCTTGTTTTCGGGGTTAAACAGAAACTTTGGTCCAGTGTTACTTAATAAACGCCTCCGAAAATGTTAAATTAACTCTAGATCAAATTGGACTCATGTGAACACTGAGAAAATGTTAAAACTGACTCTTACAGAAGCCACTTTTTGCTGTGTAGAGGAAGATATATATGTAAAAAAAAAAATGGAAGAAGTGCGTTGCCCGAGGAAACAACAATAGTAACAGTAACTGGAGCCGGGAACGTCCGATCTGCTTTGAGGTTTGAGAGCGAATCCTTCTCGATGCCAAACGCAAAGACGTCCAAATCGAAAGGAGATAGTGTGTTTTTTTTTTATTCTGCATAACCCATTATTGGATTACTGATTTTGAGTTTGAATATGAGGAATCGTTTAGTCCTTCAACATGTCCGTGTGAGGTCCTCGTGCTCTCGTTCCCTTCGCCGATGTCCCGTTTTACTGCCCGTTTATGTGGCTGCCGTTAACGTGGAGCACCGACTGTAAAAACACTTGTAAATTACCACCATATAAAATTATGGACGGACGAATGTGATCGGACGCCGGACTCTCGTTACCGCAGCGTGACGGGGTTTCCGCGGGAAGCAGGGACGGAGAGAGTATCCGAGTATTCCCGACGGTTATATTACACGTCAAATTCGACTTTTTAGAGGAAAAGTCTACAAATGTTTTCCTGATCGTTACTCATCTGGGCATCTGACACACAAAAATATATAGGAGGATGGATGGGAGGGCATCTGATACACACAGGGATATATAGGAGGATGGATGGGAGGGCATCTGATACACACAGGGATATATAGGAGGATGGATGGGAGGGCATCTGATACACACAGGGATATATAGAGATAACGGGAGGGCATCTGACACACTGGGATATATAGGAGGATGGATGGGAGGGCATCTGACACAAACGGGGGTATATAGGGATAACGGGAGGGCATCTGACACACAAAGATATGTAGGAGGATGGATGTGAGGGCATCTGACACACACAGGGGTATATAGGGATAACGGGAGGGCATCTGACACACACAGGGGTATATAGGGATAACGGGAGGGCATCTGACACATAAAAATATATAGAGATAACGGGAGGGCATCTGACACACTGGGTTATATAGGGATAACGGGAGGGCATCTGACACACACGGGGATATATAGGGATAACGGGAGGGCATCTGACACATAAAAATATATAGAGATAACGGGAGGGCATCTGACACACTGGGTTATATAGGGATAACGGGAGGGCATCTGACACACACAGGGGTATATAGGGATAATGGGAGGGCATCTGACACAAACGGGGTATATAGGGATAACGGGAGGGCATCTGACACACAAAGATATATAGGAGGATGGATGGGAGGGCATCTGACACAAACAGGGGTATATAGGGATGACGGGAGGGCATCTGACACACACAGGGATACAGGACACTGTTTATGTGTGAAAACCTATTATAGTTTATCATTGCATCTCTCCATTCTCACTATGTATCCTGTGTGCTGCGTTCAAACAAGATTTCCCTCCCTCCTCTTCCTCTCTTCCTCTCTCCCTCCTCTTCCTCTCTTTCCCTCTCTCTCCAGCAATGACATCATCCTTTCACCCGTCAGCCAATCAGAGCGGAGCACATGGAGCCGTGCCTTCCTGTGTACACAAGAGACCAGCAGCAGCAGCGAAGATACGGGAAGAAACCGAGAGGGAAAAAGGGGCCGGAGACGATCCAAACGCAATTATTTTGGACACGTTTTGTGATTAGATTCGCAATTTATGTTTCTCGATCGTAATTCAGTCGGCGGTGCGCGTTTTAAACATCTCCGAGAGCGTTGAGAGAGAGAGAAGGCTGAAATATGAAGTGCTGGAATAATGAATGAACAAGAACTAAGGCCGTGCATTTAATTGAATTTTGATTGCAATTTCGATTTGTGCATCAAACAATCTCCAAACTCCTCTAATCAAGTTGAAGCTTATTTTGGGATATTTCTTGATATAAAGCAGCAAAGTATATTTATTTTATTTCTTAAATACAGTGGATATAGTATAGATATAGTAGATAATATTGTAGAACAGCTGGATGTATAGTTTATGGGTTTTTTTCTGTGCCTTATTTCATGTTCAAAGTATATTTTATTCATTTTCTGTTTAAAATATTATAAAAAATATCATTTTATGTTTGTAATATTTGTATTTTCAATGTGAAAGTTGTGCGTAAATGATCAATAACAGTGTTTTTGAGAGAGAAATGCCGAATAATTGCATAAGTGTAAAGCAGCTTTTACACAGAATAGTGGAGACTCAATGGGGACGCAGGGAGGGCATCTGACACACCGGGACCTTTCAGAACACGTGTGTGGAGCTTTAATCTGCAGGGTTAGCAGCTTTTACACAGAGTCACACCACAGGGGACATTTCTTTGCAGAGGACAGAATAATACTGACAAAAGTGCATCCTTTGAGATTTGACCGGGACCATTTTGAAGAGAAGAGCAGGAAAGGCAGATCCAGGAGCTGTAAGTGGATTAATGAAGGAAACAGGCAAACGTTACTTAAGCTCTGCGCTCGGCGGGTGAATGAAACGATCAGACGGTGAGCGCATCATTCAGAGGAAAGAGCAGAGTTTAGACACAAACAGCCAAAGGATGGACACAGTAAAAGTAAAGTACACTAACCTAAACATAAGCACAGTCATCAAATCCTCCAGACGCCACGAAAAATGAGATCATAGAATCAGAAAACCATTAGATCTGATTATTGAGTTATGCACAAGACTCATGGAAGCGCCTGTGACATGTGTCAGGAAAGGTCGTGTTCAGAAGCACAATGAAGTATAATGGATTTTAAAGCTGCACACCACAGTAGTTCACAGCAGTGTGAACAATCAGACAGAAACTAGAGTTCTCAGACCACATTTCAATAATGTAAGAACTCCAGAAATCAAATAATAATCTGATTTTTAGAGCCGTATAAAGTGTATAACCTTGTAAGCGAGTCTCGTGATTTTGTGATTTCACAAACTCTTGAGAATCCATTTTGTTCTGGCTCTGTGTTCACTTGTGATAAATCGGTTTGTGCAGAAGCCACAGCAGAACCCACCAAAACAAACTTCAGCCGATCAGATCAGAAATACAGACTCTGTATTTAAGGAAAAACGCATTCATGTGTGAACAGGTAAGACACATGTTTCTCTCTACTGGATTTAACTCAAGTTTGATATTTGGTCTCGTTCTGCTGTCGTGAGGCTTCGACAATCAGCAGAAAGTCTTTGAACGTTCAGTCTTTAGTTCTGATCTGTTTCAGTGAGTCCTGGTGCAGAACTCACTTCAGATGAACACAGCTCCTGTCAGGAAATACTCTGTGTGTGAGAAGTAAAAAGGTATCGCTCCACAGTACGACATTTAAACCATCTCCAGGGCTGCACCACCAGGCCAAGTTACAGGTCAGCTCCGCGGAGAGGCGAGCCCGCACACAGTGAGACGTAAGAAGTGATTTTGGTTTGTGCAGCGTGAGGAAGAGAGGAAGAGACTGCAGCAGGACGACTGGAACGAACACAACACTACATCATTTTAGCTCCGCTGTCAATGCAGGACAAATGTACAGAGCAGAGAGAGGAGAGAGGGAAGGGAGGGAGGAGAGAGGGAGGGAGGGAGGGAGGAGAGAGGGAGGAGAGAGAGAGAGGGAGAGAGGAGAAAGGGAGAGAGAGAGAGAGGGAGGGAGGGAGAGAGGGAGAGAGGGAGGGAGGGATGGAGAGTGGGATGCATGCTGGGAAGGGAGAGAGGAGAGAGAGGAGGGAGGGAGGGAAGAGAGTGAGGAGGGAGGAGGAGAGGAGAGAGGGAGGGAAGGGAGAGAGGAGAGAGGGAGGGAGGGAGGGAGGAGGAAGGAGAGAGAGGAGGGAGAGAAGGGAGAGAGGGAGGGAGAAGGAAGGAGAGAGAGGAGGGAGGGAAGGGAGAGAGAGAGGAGAGAGGGAGGAGGAAGAAGGGAGAGAGAGAGAGGGAGGGAGGGAGAGAGGGAGAGAGGCAGGGAGGGAGGGAGAGAGGGAGGGAGGGTGGGAAGGGAGAGAGGAGAGAGAGGAGGGAGGGAGGAGAGAGAGAGGAGGGAGGGAAGGGAGAGAGGATAGAGGGAGAGAGGGAGGGAAGGGAGAGAGGAGAGAGGGAGGGAGGGAGGAGGAAGAAGGAAGGAGGGAGACAGAGAGAGAGGAGGGAGGGAGGGAGGGAGGGAGGAGGAAGGAGAGAGAGAGAGAGGAGGGAGAGAGGGAGGGAGGGAGGGAGAGAGGAGAGAGAGGAGGGAGGGAAGGGAGAGAGGAGAGAGGGAGAGAGGGAGGAGGAAGAAGGAAGGAGGGAGAGAGAGAGAGAGAGGAGGGGGGGTGGAGAGGGAGGGAGGGAGGAAGAAGGAAGGAGGGAGAGAGAGAGAGAGAGGAGGGAGGGAGAGAGGGAGGGAGGGAGGGAGGAGGAAGGAGGAAGGAGGGAGAGAGAGAGAGAGAGAGGAGGGAGGGAAGGGAGAGAGGGAGGGAGGGAGGAGGAAGGAGAGAGAGAGAGAGAGAGAAGGGAGGGAGGAGGAAGGAGAGAGAGAGAGAGAAGGGAGGGAGGGAGAGAGGGAGGAGGAAGGAGAGAGAGAGAGAGAGAGAGAAGGGAGGGAGGGAGGAGAGAGGGAGAGAGGGAGGGAGGGAGGGAGGGAGGAAGGAGGAAGAAGGAAGGAGGGAGAGAGAGAGAGAAGGAAGGAGGGAGAGAGAAAGAGAGAGGGAGGGAGGGAAAGAAGGGGCAGAGAGAGCGAAAGAGAGAAACAGAGAGAGAGAGTATGGATTTGGAATAATGTGAAGTGAAGAGGGATGAAAACTAAGAATGATTTTTGATCTGTGGTCTCAGACTAAACTTTGGGTTAGATCCACCTGCATTTGTCCTTGTACCTGTACTTGTACTTGTACTTGTACTTGTACTTGTAAGTGTGTGTATTTGTGCTTTGTGTTTGTCTGTGTTTCTCTTTGTGTTTCTCTTCTCAAACACAAAGACAAACATAAAGACAAAAAGAAACAGAATGACCATGAAACACAAAGAGAAACACAAACTTCTCTTTGTCTTTGTGTTTCTTTGTGTTTGTGTTTGCATTTGTATTTGTATTTGTATTTGTATTTGTGTTTGTGTTTGTGTTTGTATTTGTATTTTTGTATTTGTATTTGTATTTGTATTTGTATTTATATTTGTGTTTGTGTTTGTATTTGTATTTTTGTATTTGTATTTGTATTTATATTTGTGTTTGTGTTTGTATTTGTATTTTTGTATTTGTATTTGTATTTGTAAATGTATTTGTTTTTGTATTTGTATTTGAGTCACAGAGTGGAGCTGTGGGGCGACACAAAGCAGCGGAAAGTCATCGCACAGGAAGCACTTCCTGTGGCTGTGGTCGGGTCATGTGACAAACAGGAAGTCAGTCTGTGCACACTGCTCATGTTCAGGGCTCACCGGCTTGTCACTATGGAGATATACAAGTTCAATGCTGTACTGCGGAACATTCAAGGCAATCTGACATGAAGGGAAACCCGGGGAATGTGAACAGGCCCAGTCACCACACAGAACAATTCTACCATATTGAACCACACAGATCCTGTTGTACTGAGTGTTGTCTGGGAAACACTGTCAGAAGTTAAGAGCCACACTGTTCTTTGTCTTCGTCTTTCTCTCACAGGAAGGTTCTCGGCACCTTTTACATTCGCTGTTTACACGTCTGCAGTTTATTCCGCATGTTCAGCCTCTGACCTGCACTCAGACACTGTTGTAAAGGTGTGAGTCTGAGCTGAGAAAGCCAAACGACCAGGCTGAGCTCAACACAACCTGTTCTGGGGGAAGGGCTCGGACCTCAGGCTGTATTTAAGTGTCGTTACTCCACTGCTCTGGACTCACTGCGGCAGAAACTCTGTCCGTCAGCAGTGGAACCGTTTGTTTCTGGTGCAAACGTAATAAATCATCAACACAGACGGTCTTCCTGTGTGTTTTGTGATTATTTTACAGAGAATTTCCTCAACACTGATAAAATAAAGGTGTTCTTTAATAGGTTGAAATGTCAAAAAAAAAACACACATGTGCAATCAGGGCCTGGAGTGATTTTAAACCACGAGTCAGGAACATGTTTTAGTTGTGACATTTAGCCCCTTCGTCGTAGTTGTGATACTGCACCATGACACAGAAACTTCTCTGAGGTGGCGTCATTCTGTCATTTCTTTATACTGTGGTTCTCACATCGCTACTGCAAAATGCACCGAGTGTCTGGGACAGTGTCAGACAGTCGTTTTTCATGATTCTTAGTAACAATGTGCCAGATTGGATGAAAACAGTAGCTTCTTTCTTAACTGGCAAAAGGAGAAATTTGTCAACTGGGCAAAAGTTTATTTGGTTGACTCCCAGTTCACAGAGTCAAGAGGTTCACAAAGTTCTGATCTAAATGTTGGAGGACACTGTCTTAACCCCTGAAGACCTGAGGGCAATTTTAGTACATTTCTCCTCGCCTGGATTTTTTTTCTTAATGTTGCTTTTAAAACTGCCCCTTTTACCCCCTAATGAAGTGTTCTACCTCCTTTTGTTCAGTCCAACCTGTTATTTCACAATCTGCTGCTGTAGTTGTGTCATGAGGCTGTGATAAAAGCTACAGGACCAGAAATAGAGATGAAAAAAAAAAAAAAAAAACAGAAAATAAAATTCCCACTCTTTTATACAAAACACACAGCAAACATGTAGAAACAACTTTTTGGACATAAAAATGCTTAATTTAGGGCCTTAGCTACAAAAATGAAAAATATCAAGTCTGTAAGTAAATTAAAAAATCTCCTTATTGCCCTAAAAACAAAAAAAAGTCTAATCGCTAATAGAATCTAATAGAAAGGGATGCACAATTACACACACCAAGATGTGTAATTTTCCATGTGTGAGAATTAACTCCACTTAGAGCGACTTTTTCACTCGTTATAAACACACACAGTCAGAGGAGTCGACCATCTTGACTCACTTCACTCTTTGGCAAAGTTTGGCTCGATCAAAATGGACGGAGCGCATGAGTTTGGGGAAAACAAAGTTCCTATTGGACACTCGTTTTGCTCACGTCATCACACAGCGTGAGTGTGACGTAGGATAAAGCCGCAGAAATGTACGGAAACCTCTATGTCTGCACTTTCAGAGGGGAAAAGGAAGTTTCTGTCTTTTACGGTTAGAAAGTTCTGCGCGGTTACAGAAAACATATTCCTCGTTATCGTGTACGGTAACGTAGGTCTTCGAGGGTTAACTCTGCCTGAAATGAGGAGCTAACTACTATGAAATTACTCTGAAACTAACAGCCTACTTGTTTACAGTTTCTGTTTGTTAGCTAGGCCTATTTGACCAGAACTGAAGAAGCAGCTTGGATGAACAATGAAACGTATTTCACTAAATAAACTTTTATTCAGTTGACAAATTGAATTTCTCCTTTTGCAGTGGATTCTTCCAGGACGACCGAGGGGTTTTTACACACTTCTTTGTTAGTTATTACCTGAGAAACTGCTATTTAGAATGAACAGATTATATTTTACTGTCTTACACTGTAAATTTCTCTGATCTGGCAGAGATTTTCAAACATATATCAGGTTATTCCTCTTGTTTTCAGATTTATTATCAACTTACTTGTTCTGACACTGCTTCATTCTCGTTTAGAGGTCGTTTATTTTAACTTGTCAAGTAAAATGATCTCGCTGCATGGACACATCATTTCACTACTTTAAGTCATTTTCTGATGGATTTAAGTGTTTTTATCTAACATTTTGGCCAAGCTTTTTTGCCGTGTACTTGGCACATTTGGCCACAGTGCCTGAGGTAAAGAGCATTTACCTTGAGGAGGACGGGTTAAACTCAGGTGCAGGGCCTTTATTATGAGACTCAAATCAAACATAAGCACAAAAAGACCCGACACAGACCTGCCGTAGCCTGCGCTGCTCGGTGAGGCGTGATAAGAGTCCAGTCTCGCAACCGTCACACTTAAAATGAGACGACTGCACCCAAGGGACCCCCCCACCCCTGTCCAGCCCCCCCCCTTTGTGTCTGACGCTGTACGATATAACACAGAATGGTTATTTATGCTTTAATGCCCTCACAGGACACATGTGGTAATTATATAAAGAGCTTCTATTTCACTGTCTTTCTTTTTAACGTGAGATTGTGCCACACCTCAGAATGTTCAGGCTCAGTACTAAACCTATGGAGATTTTAGGACGCGAAACTTACAAACGTGCAATACGTAACTGTTGCCATGGAGATGTTATTGCTTTGCCTACAAATTTCCGCAGTGGAGTCTTAAAACAGTTTAAAACAGGGTGTCCAAAAAAATGTGACATTTCGCAGGGCAATACTTTTGGCAATTCTTGTTGAAATAACCTCAAGTTTTCACACAATGTATAGAAACAGATCGAGATTTTATATTTAATGTTTTATTTTTGTTCTGATTTCAGGTTGAGCCGTTCACTCCCAAAGAGAAGCCATTTTGGACCCAAGACTGTGCAGTCATCAGTGCAAAATGTGGAAAAACTTCACCAAATGACAAACAAATGTGGACTTGGTACCAAAAGTATAAAGAGGAAGTTGCTTCTGCAGGGCTGAAGGATCTGGACCAACATCAACATCTTCACTGAGCCGGACTTATTAGTTTTCAAGATAAATGCTTTAAAATTATGTCAAAGTTTGTGGGACACCCTGTATATTCTTTAGCATTAAAAAAATGAAATGAATGAAGGCAAAAGATACGTTTAATGCCACAGTACGGAACATGACAACACAATAATTTACAAGTCCTGGTTCAGATCCAGTTCTAATCTTCAATAAGACCTGGTTTAGTTCTTGTTTAGTCTTGATTTTGACCCAGTTGTTGAAAGTTTATCATTTGGTTTTCCATGTTTGCTTAAATCCAGTTGAACCTTTTCAAAATCGCACCGTTCTGTGAAGAGTATTGAGCCGTAATCCACTAACTGTCCCGTGTCATTGCCGTGTGCGTCTTCGGCCAACAGTTAATCGGTTGCGCGGGGTAATTAGCACGAGGCCTGTGGTGGAGAAGAGTGAACGTAAACATTAAATAAAAGGGAAACGCTGACGGTGTAAAGGCCTCAGGCAGCGGAGCAGCCACTTCACAACCGGAACATTCCAGGAAAACTAATTCAGGAGATAAGGGTCATTGTTTAGGCTAAAAACCGGGACTAAACCAGGACTAAATCAGCTCTAAACTAGGTCTACACCAGGACTAAACCAGGACTAAACCAGGTCTATACCAGGTCTAAACCAGGTCTAAACCAGCTCTAAAGCAGGTCTAAATCAAAACTAAATCAGATCTAAACTGTGCCTAATCTTGGTCTAAACTGAGCCTAAACCAGGATTAAGTCAGGACTAAACCAGGACTAAACCAGGTCCAAACCAGAACTAAACATGGACTAAACCAGGTCCACACCAGGTCTAAACCAGGACTAAACCAAACCCAAATTAGGTCTAAACCAGGTCTAAACTAGGTCTAAACCAGATCTAAACCAGGTCTAAACCAGGTCTAAACCAGCTCTAAAGCAGGTCTAAATCAAAACTTAATCAGGTCTAAACCAGATCTAAACCAGATCTAAACCAGGTCTAAAACAGGTCTAAAACATGTCTAAATCAAAACTAAACCAGATCTAAACCAGATCTAAACTGGGCCTAATCTTGGCCTAAACTGGGCCTAAACCAGGACTAAGCCAGGACTAAACCAGGACTAAACCAGGTCTAAACCAGCACTAAACCAGGTTTAAACCAGATCTAAACCAGATCTAAACTGGGCCTAAACCAGGAATACATCAGATCTAAACTGGACCTAAACTAAACCAGGTCTAAACTACGACCTAAACAGCGATCGAACCAAAAACATAATCCTATACTGACTGTGCAGGTCTTTGCGGCGTGAAAGACACAAGACCGAGGACAGAGCAGGACCTTCACCGTCGCTCACCTCAGAGAAGAGAAGAGTCATGGAAACCCTTTTGATTTGCCGAGAATGTTCCACAGTGAGACATTAATTTACCCACCTCTATGGAGTCAAGCACATATAGCACCACCAGGCCATGTACGTTTTCCAATAGATTTATGAGAACTGAGAATTCTTGTAAAGGCATAAATGCTAATACCACAGTGAGTAACATTCTATCAAAGGAATAACAGGTCTGCAGATACAGGCAGGTGATGTGCACTCCAGAGAAAAGTTCCACAGTGCACCTTTAAAGTGGATTATAGCAGTTATATAATATGGAGTGACTTACAAAGGGAGAGGAGGAAGCAGAGGAGGGAGGCTAAGCAGAGGCGACATGTGGATAAAATATTGACATGACCAGAGGGAGGCCTGGAGAGAGGAACTCTGGGAAAACCATTAGAGGAGACAACTGCAGAGCCGGGAAGCACTTTGGAAGCACCACGGAGAAACAGGGGATGGAAATGTGATCGCAAAATATGAAGAATATCGTCTATAATAAGAAAACAAACAGGCGGCATAAAAACATCCGGTAATGTTCTTATTCCAAACTGTCACCGAAAACAAAAGACTCAAATAGAATTACTAATTATGGTCAAGAAATACCATATTTTTCCAGTTTGCAGTGGTCCAACTAACAAGAACCACAACAACTAACATGCTAACGAACATTTCCTGATTATCAAACAATATAATGCTTTACATTTAGATGCACACACCACACAGCGAACTTATTTTGCCCTCAAGAGCTGCTTATATAATACACGTGCACTGGGACCAGGCACATTTCGTTCACATATCTGGGAAAGTATCGAGTACTGGGACTTTAAAAGGACTAAAAAATATGAGGAAAGACTAAAATTGTAATTGTAAAAAAGTAATTTGGGCACAGTCATCAAGGAAGAGGCGCTAGGACATAAGAGGCAAGCATTAAGGGCTAGGACGTAGGAGGTGAACGTGGGGGCTAGGGCATAGGAGACGAGTGTTAAGCGTTTGGAGGCAAGTGTTAGGGGCTAGGATATAAGGGGAGAGCATTAGGGGGTAGGACATAGGAGGTGAGTGTTAGGGGCTAGGACGTAGGAGGTGAGCGTGGGGGCTAGGGCATAGGAGACAAGTGTTAAGAGTTAGGAGGCAAGTGCTAGGGACTAGGACATAAGGGGAGAGTGTTGGGGGTAGGACATAGGAGGCAAGTGTTAGGGGGCTAGGACATAGGAGCTAGGACATAGGCGGCCAGCATTAGGGACCAGGATGTAGGAGGCCAGCGTTAGGGGCCAGGACGTAAGGAGGTGTGCGTTAGGGCCTAGGATGTAGCAGGTGAGTTAGGGGCTAGGATGTAGGAGGCCAGCGTTAGGGGCTAGGACGTAGGAGGAGAGCGTTAGGGGCCAGGACGTAGGAGGCGAGTGTTAGGGGCTAGGACGTAGGAGGTGAGCTTTAGGGGCTAGGACGTAGGAGGCCAGCGTTAGGGGCTAGGACGTAGGAGGCCAGCATTAGGGGCCAGGATGTAGGAGACAAGTGTTAGGAGCTAGGATGTAGGAGGCGAGTGTTAGGGGCTAGGACATAGGAGGTGAGAGTTAGGGGCCAGGACATAGGATGTGAGCATTAGGGGCTAGGACATAGGAGGCCAGCATTAGGGGCTAGGACGTAGGAGGCCAGCATTAGGGGCCAGGATGTAGGAGACAAGTGTTAGGAGCTAGGATGTAGGAGGCGAGTGTTAGGGGCTAGGACATAGGAGGTGAGCTTTAGGGGCTAGGACAAAGGAGGCCAGCGTTAGGAGCTAGGACGTAGGAGGCCAGCGTTAGGGGCTAGGACATAGGAGGTGAGCTTTAGGAGCTAGTGTTGCCGGTTGTGGTTGGTTACAGATGATGTAACAGGTGAGATAAGCAGGGCCTGAGGAGGAAGTTTGTGTCATTTATTTAGACACAAAGCAGGAAATGAGAAACCTGCTGTGAGCAAACAAACGGCCACGAGGATTTAAGGCCCAAACTACAGGAGACTCATCATGGAGGGTCTGCATTTTGAAATGGTGTAATTTAGCATTTGAGCACCACTGATCTTACTCAAAATGTGTGCAAACATTTTAATTCTGAGTGTAAAGTTTGGTGTAACTTTGTGTCGTACAAATGCAAACTCTGTCGAGCAAAGAAACAGCAACACTTCTGTCAAATAAACAGAACACAAGGATACAGGCGCAAACACACATGACAAGTCAAAGGGCGCCTTTTGCTCATCATTTCATCACTGAAGCTGATTCATGTTCAGGACAGACTGGTGTAGAAAAGCCTGTGTGAGCCTGACGCAGTGGGAGCAGCGCATATTCTGCACAGCAAAAAAGCTTAGCCAAAACTTAAAGGGGAACTCCGGCACGTTTGAAGCTAAAGTCCGTTGCTAGAGGTGGTTGAATTCTGTCAGAAGCCAAAAATCGGCACAGATCAGACATGTCCAGTGGGAAATCAGCAGAGGGAAGTGTGAGGTGCTTATAAAGTTGTTTTCTAACGTTTCCAGACACTAATGAGTGAACCAGGCAGAGCGTTTTGTTTGTTAGACTCGTGGCTGTTGTCAGATGGGTTAAAGTGGTGTTAAAGGTGAACTCCGGCAAGTTTGAAGCTAAAGTTCGTTGACAGAGGTTGTGGAATACTGGAAGTTCTTAACTTCCACGTAAAACGTCGATTTGCTTCACACTGAAGAAGCTGAACACCACTTTAACCCATCTTACAACAGCCACGAGTCGCATGTGAAAGGCCAAAAGACTCGTTTCTAATCCCATTTATTGTGAATTATAGTGAATTAGATTTTTTGAAAAACACAAAAAAATTCATTCCCAAACTATTTTCTTTCAACAACTTTCAGTTTCTCTTCTTCATCGTCAGTAGTCGATCTTCACTTGTTGCTTCTGGCGTTCGAGACTCTCGCCACCGCTGAAGTCGACAATCGAGTCTTTTGGTCTTTCACGTGCGAGAAATCAACAGAGGGAAGTGTAAGGCTAATTATAAAGTTGTTTTCTAACATTTCCAGACACTAATGAGTGAACCAGGCAGAGCGTTTTGTTTGTTAGACTCGTGGCTGTTGTCAGATGGGTTAAAGTGGTGTTGAGCTTCTTCAGTGTGAAGCAAATTGGTGTTTTACATGGAAGTTCAGAACTTGCCCCCATCACTACACTAGTTTGTTGCCTTGACAGACTCACTGCTACAGTGAGATCTCCACCGAGGAAACACTGATCTGTGCCGTTTTTTTCCACCACCTCTAGTGATGGAGATTAGCTTCAAACGTCTTTGCAGCAAGATAATTTTAGTTGGAAGTTGTCTTAAAATAAACAACCTCTAGAGTAGAATGAAGCATCTCAGAACTAGTAAGTCGATAATAAATCTGCAAACAAGATAAATAACCTGGTCTAAGTTTTAAAATCTTGGCCAGATCAGAGAAATGCAGTTTGTGTAGAATACGGCCGGGGTCAGAGATGATGTTCTTGGCCGGTCTCATGGTTTTATTGTGGGACACCTCCTCAAACAGTGTGTCCAGGAGTTGGACCATAATCACTGAACAGATTAGACTCCAGGGTGTCCAAAGCTACAGAAAGACGTGTATCCCGGGCCAGGGGCACCACGGTCGGTTAATCAGGTGAGTGTATTTCACAAAGCTTTGGCAGGACACCCTTCCTTTAAAAGCCTTGGCACAATCAGTTTTGGACTGTACTACAATGCAATTAGATGTCACTGAGGAGTCGGTAAAAGGTACTGCCAAGTAGGAGGTGCCTGTATCGTGGTCTACTGAGTGAAATGTTCCACAGCAGGTCTTTAACATAGGCCTCCTGTCTCTTCATACCAATGACTGCATCGCTGGTAATGGTAACACAGTTTAGTACGACCAACCACAATATACATTCTTTGCGACAAGCCAATACTAGCAACAGTTTGTACTCTTTAGCTGCTCGATCGCTTTCACCGGACACTTCTTTTCCAGCAGAACGACTATGACTACGACTATCTGTGGCGACGCTACAGAACGCAACTGCAGTTCAGAGATTAACGACCAAGTAAAACCCCGGAAGCACCATAACTACTCATGCATTAACTGTTTATATTTTTATATTTATATATACATGTTTAACCAGTTAGCGCTGCATTCCCCCAGTATCAGTACATATAGAAGAACATATGCAGCACCTTCTTAAGAACCTTTGGCAAGCACTTGTTTCTAGTTGCCGCAAAGCAGCAACACACCCAGATTTCAATTTATTATTCTGCTATAGTCAATTTAATTTACCATCTACTTAAAGGCAAAAACATACACAAAACAGTTTTTATAGACATTAGGGCTGTCAAACTATTCATTTAAAAAAAATCTCAATTAAGATCAGAAATTCCATAGTTAATCGCGATTAATCGCATATTGAATTTCATGTTTAAAATTGTGTTATTTTGCATTTTACCCATTTAGCAAAGCTGTAGTTCTATATTGTAGCGACTCAAACGGTTTGTCTGATCTGAGGCTCTCGGCTGAAACGCTCCAGTCGCTGCACCCGGGGTTTAGCTCAGACTAGACCAGTGGTTCTTAACCTGGTTCGATCGAACCCCAGGGGTTCAGTGAGTCAATCTCAGGGGTTCAGGGGTCAGACTCACATCCAACTCATATGATTGGTGATGACCCGTCCCGTTTGGCCATTATCGGCTGCAGGAAATTTTGTGTGCGTAATCGTCTGTGACTGTGGTGATGGTGTCGTGTCATTTCTTTCTTAATATTTTCCCTTCAGACTAACGAGCAACAAAAGAAAGTGGTCGGACAAATATGTGCAATATGGATTCACATGTGTGCACCAATAAAATATATACACCTATGTTTGAATGTGAAAAAAACATTTTTTATTTTTCCAGTTAAGAAGGTTCGGTAAATGCGCAGATGAAACTAGTGGAGTTCAGAACCTCCAACAAGGTTAAGAACCACTGGACTAGATGTACTTTGGTGATATTGAAACTCTGCTTGACACAGGCTGCATTTAACTCTTGCCTTGTAAACTGTACCGTCTGGAAGTTTTTTTAAAGTCAAATAAACAGTTCAAAAGTCCAGAAGCCCATTCGAAAGCAAAACAGCCCACAGATGTGTAAAAAGGACGAAAAGTCAGCGAACTCTAAACGCTAGTAAAAAAAAAGTAAAATTAAAAAACGCGCTTTTAGAAGGGACAAAAGAAAAAATATTGTGTTATGGATTGTGGTAATCTAGTCACGGTTAAAGCCCTAATATCTATACACATTCAGGCGTTAAGGGGCAAAGTGTGACTAAAACATACGGCAATTGTTCATTGGTTTCTATTATTAACCTCAACAACCTCCACTTCATCAGCTCCTCCATTTTAAAAAGCCCCATGTGAACCTTGACCTGATGCCCTCCCATTTTTAATCCCTGTGACCTTCCTCTAACCTTGACCCCTATGTCCTACCTCCTATCTCCTTGCTTCCTCATCTCCTTGATTTACCCCTCCCCCTTCACCAGCCCACCAGTGCAGTCTGCTCATTAGAATTTCACCTTAATTATACAGAGTTAATCTCACTATATTACATTTATATAATCACCAGCCTATTTAATGTTTACCATCATTCATTTCCACAGTAGGACGACCGCAACGTCTGAGAAAAATATCACTGCGATTTGTGATTTATGTTTTAATAAAAGGACTCGGCTCCAAGTTAAATATTCAAACGTGTCAAAGTGACAAACTAATACAAGAATCACATTTTTTAACATGTTTGTACAGATTTAATCTACAAGGTGAGCGGAGGGGAGATTTTGTAGTTTTATTAGTCCATTTATGGCTAAAAAGTTACAGACTATGGCTTTATTCATGTTCATATAGTCAGAGACAAAACTAAGATTAAACTGGGACTTGACCCAGTACTAAACCTGGACTAAACCTGGACTAAACCTGGACTAAACCTGGACTAAACCTGGACTAAACCTGGATTAAACCTGGACTAAATCAGGACTTGATCCAGGAGTAAATCAAGACTAAACCAGGATTAAACCCAGGAGTAAACCAGGATTAAATTAGGACTAAACCAAGAGTAAATTAGGACTAAACCAAGAGTAAATCTGGACTAAACCAGGACTCAACACAGGAGTAAACCAAGACTAAACCAGGACTCAACACAGGAGTAAACCAAGACTAAGCCTAGGACTTGATCCAGAAGTAAACCAGGATTAAATTAGGACTAAACCAGGAGTAAACCAAGACTAAACCAGGACTTGACACAGGAGTAAATCAAGACTAAACCAGGACTAAACCAGGATTAAATTAGGACTAAACCAAGAGTAAATTAGGACTAAACCAAGAGTAAATCTGGACTGGACCAGGACTTGACACAGGAGTAAGTCAAGACTAAACAGGACTTGATCCAGGAGTAAACCAAGACTAAACCAGGACTCAACCCAGGAGTAAACAAAGACTAAACCAGGACTCAACACAGGAGTAAACCAAGACTAAACGTAGGACTTGACCCAGGAGTAAACCAAGACTAAACCAGGACTCAACCCAGGAGTAAACCAAGACTAAACCAGGACTCAACCCAGGAGTAAACAAAGACTAAACCAGGACTCAACCCAGGAGTAAACCAAGATTAAACCAGGACTCAACACAGGAGTAAACCAAGACTAAACCAGGACTCAACCCAGGAGTAAACCAAGACTAAACCAGGACTCAACCCAGGAGTAAACCAAGATTAAACCAGGACTCAACACAGGAGTAAACCAAGACTAAACCAGGACTTGACACAGGAGTAAATCAAGACTAAACCAGGACTAAACCAGGATTAAATTAGGACTAAACCAAGAGTAAATTAGGACTAAACCAAGAGTAAATCTGGACTGGACCAGGACTTGACACAGGAGTAAGTCAAGACTAAACAGGACTTGATCCAGGAGTAAACAAAGACTAAACCAGGACTCAACCCAGGAGTAAACAAAGACTAAACCAGGACTCAACCCAGGAGTAAACCAAGACTAAACCAGGACTCAACCCAGGAGTAAACCAAGACTAAACCAGGACTCAACACAGGAGTAAACCAAGACTAAACCAGGACTCAACCCAGGAGTAAACCAAGACTAAACCAGGACTCAACCCAGGAGTAAACCAAGACTAAACCAGGACTCAACCCAGGAGTAAACCAAGACTAAACCTAGGACTTGCTCCAGAAGTAAACCAGGATTAAATTAGGACTAAACCAGGAGTAAACCAAGACTAAACCAGGACCTGACCCAGAACTAACCTAGGACCAGAACATGGACCAAACCAGGTCTATGTGACAGCTGCCCTGGAGCCAGCTCATCTTTACTGAGGCTTTCCCCGTCTCTTAATGACTTTATCTTGTACCATGTTCTGTAATCAAATTGGACAGAGATGAAGACACCTGCTTCACAAATCAATAATGGAAGTCATTTTAACACAACAACTGTACCACACCTTATCTGCTCACTCCGAACACACACACACACACACACACACACACACACACACACACACACCAGGTTACTGACGTCAAAGTGTAATGGGACCGACGACGATCATTTTTCTCAAGAGATAATGAGAGAAATCAATTGTAATTTCAAGCCTCCATAACTCACGCTAATATTTCCTGTTTACAAAATTGAAAAATAGCACGTGGGATTTAAACGGTTATTAAGTTAGTGAGGGAAATGGGAGTTTAAGCGTGGCCCCCGGCAGCCTGAGGAGTATTGACGACATCTGGTTAATCACGACAGAACAGACACTTTGCACTAAATAGGTCGGACATAGTAGTAAAAATACTGCAAAACCATTTTATCGACTGTAAAACCAGAATAAAAACCTGTTACATTTTGGGATGAGAGTGGACTGGCTCCGAGGGCTTCACTTCTCAGTCTGAAAAAGCAGTTCTTAAGCTGTCAGCGATGGGACTTTTACTATTTATTTAATCAATCAATCAATCAATCAATGTGGAAAGTCGCTCTATCTACAAAACTAATCGCAGAGAGAAATGACCGAGGCTGGAGCCGGATGTGTTGACTGAATAGTTTCGAGCGGTTACGGCTCCGGTTCTCCGACTTGTTTCGTGCGCGTTTTCATTTCTTTTGCTGTTCAGCCTGATTTCAGCTGTGAGAGGCCTAACCTCTTGAGACCCTGTGGCCCCATACGAGGACATTACATTTTTGCCTCTTAGCACCATGATTTTCAATTATTTTAAACTTTCACCTGTAATCAACTAAAAACCTCTACAGCAGCTCCCGAAAGTAAAAAAAAAAACTGCATGGTAAAGTTTAGATGCAAAATGTATGAATAAAACCAATGTATTTATGTACAATAATGTCTCTTCATGTATCTTAATGTATCTTCATTTGGCATTAAAATTTTACACATTTTATTGCCCACAGCAGACGAGAGCATCAGGAAATGTCATGTCCTCGTTTGAAGACATTGGGACTATGTTATATTATTGATTGTACATGTTGTTAGGTAAACTTGGGAATATTTAGATGAGTTTACAGTTATAAATTGCTGGACGTTTCTGCTGCTATAGGGAAACTGCTGCCTGTCTCCACTTTTTGCACCTCGACTTCTTTTTGTAACGATTGAAAACCAGAAAAAATTTAAACTGTGGACCACATTTTCAGGCCTTTTTGTGTGTTTTTAACCTCACTCACTGAACCCCAACCCGCTCACGGTCGACCTACGTCACATTTGGCAGGTTTAGGGCTTGAAATAAACAGCTAATTGCTGTTTGTTTGTTTTTTGTAATTTATTTATACATTTTAATATTTTTACATTTTTTAACCAATGGTGTCATACAGAAGACTTACTTAGTAGGTCCTACTTATCCCAAATAGCAAGAAGAAATGAAAAATGCACACCAGACAAAACCTCGGGTCTCAGGAGGCTAATAATACATTTTATTTTAGCGCCTTTCTGGACACTCAAAGTCGCCTTACAGCAACATAAGTAAATTAAAATGATTAAAACACACAGCTAAAAGCCACAGTTAAAGTGGGACAGTGTTTATATGATTGATTCCATTTAGTATTGTATTTTATTAGTATTTATTGTTTGTGATTTATTGTGTTCAGCCAGTTCTGCCTCATCTGTAGTCTCCTCCCCCTGTTTAAGAAGAGTCCGGCACCGGTCCGGGTCTGCTGGGATTTCACTTGAACAGCCACTTGGTTTGAGTGTCTCTTGTGTCATCAGTCACTCTGTGGTTTATTTCTGCGACTGTGACTTTGTTATTTCGAGACACTTGTGCCTTTTGTTGACATGTCTCTAGTTTTGTCGTCACTTTGATTTTGTGTCACTCTGTTCGAGGCCCTCGGAGTCGTGCGTGACCTTTGTCAGTCTGTTCACTTCGCCTTGTGTTGGAATCCTTTTACTTCATTTCTGTACAAACGGTCTGCTTTATACCCGTTATGTACATATTTTAGCATGTTTTTCCATTTTACAATCCTGTTTATTAAATTATTACTTTATTTTAGGGATGTAACAATATCCAAATCTCACGATATGATGTCACGGTACGATATTTATTGCGACATCGTGGGAAAGCTCACGATATTACGATATTCTACATAATAACAAAACTGACTCTAAAACGCTTTGACCAGTCATTTGGTGCAACATTTATTGTCATTAGGGATGGAACGAAATCCAAATCTCTCTGTTCGATATTTTCACCATAAACATCTCACTGTACCAGATTTATTACAATATAAAACTGTGAATCTGCTCCTTTTTCCTCTAAAAATGCTTCACAAGACTTAATCCAAAGAATGAAGATGTAAAAGTGCTTAGAACAGTTATTTCTTCATGTCGTCTGCACGGAAACGGAGCAAAGGATCATGGTCTATGTAGTTCCCTCTGTTTTTTTTAGCTATTTCTGCATCAGAACTGTTCATTTAAGCAAAGAGACTTGGGATTCGATATATTGTGATGCTCCACGATATTATTGTGAGACCTTTGACGATACGATATCACCAGATTTTGGTTATTGTTACGTCCATAGTTTATTTATAGCATTTTCCATCTTGGTTTTTGTTACCCCCCTGACCCAATACTCAATACAGAAAAATGTACTGTTTGTTTAGGCACCGGTACAAAGAAACTAGTTATTATTCAATACTGATTTTTTTTAGCCCATCCTACAAATGATAGTAAGACAATGCCCATAAAATGAACACCAGAATCCAATTTGGACATTTAGAATCTTCCCAAAAGCACCGACCGTCGCACTTGTAATAAAATATGAGCCCTGTGAGGTAAAGATGATTTGTGAGGTTTTGTAAAGGATGACAAACGTCTGACTCAGTGGTGACCTGGTTATGAGTGTGTGGTGAGAGTGCACTGGAGTCACGTTACAACCTGACAGACGCACTACACTGTGACATGACACAGCCAAGGACAGAGAGGGCGTAATATCATGGCAAACAGCAGAGATCATTTAAACGGCACATGCCATCAGCACCGGACAGAGACAAACCCACACCAAACCAGGCGACCAGGCATTTGTTCATTTCATTTACAGGAACAGTATGTAAGATTTTGATGTGCCCCCAGTTATGAGGTAAACGTGTTCAAATCAAACATAACTTTTACTGATAATTGGGCTGCCAGTTTCAGTGCTGAAATCCAGTGTGACCCATTAACGTCCAAAACACCTGCAAAAAGTGCCTATTAAACGCCTACGCTATTCTAGGATAAAAGTCCTTATCGTCTGAGGGTTTTTGAAGAATTGACAGCATTCATGAAAACCCTCATATCTCAGCCTCTGAAGCACATAAAAAAGGTAAAACTCTCAGCTTTTATTAAATTGGATAATGAAATTGCATAAAATAAAAAATGAAATTCATCACGAAAAAATGAGGACAAATCAGCAACGCTGCACCAGGAGGCGACCGGCATAAATGGGTTAACCCTAAACGCCTCTCTGATCTGAACGGGTATGACTGGCAAAGCCTCAACTGTATGACGTCATAATGAGAACCACTACCTGAAGAATTTAGTCTTGGTATTTCACATTTTACAAGTCCAAGCCCTGATAAGTTTACATACAGAACACTGTTGTCAAGGGAACATCATAACATAGTCAGAAGCTCCAAATTATGATAGTGATAAAACAACAGCAACACAGGAGCAAACTTTATTTTTGGAGACTTAACGAAGTGAAACATGTAAAAAGAGAAGCAGACATGTCGCCCTCCCGCACAGGAAGTCATCTGACTGTAACGTTTCCGCTGTTTCCCCGCAACGGCTGAAACTAAGCACAACAACGAGATCTCATCTTAAATTTAAATTAAACTAACACCTTTCGATATGTAAACATGCTAATTCTAACACTGCAGCTGCTGCGCTCTCAGATGTTTCACGTCTAGAAATCAATCTGGGCCAAAACAGCAAAGATTAGTCAAGATTATGACGTGTAGAATATATTCTGTTGTATGTCAAAAAGGGACTTTTGAAGGACTTAAAGGTCATATTGCACCCAAAACTGACTCTTGTGAGCTTCAAGACATGGTATAATCTTGTTACCTGCTCCAAAACATACACTATATTGCCAAAAGTATTCACTCACCCATCCAAATCATGTAAATCAGGAGTTCAATCACTTCCATGGCCACAGGAGGATAAAATCCAGCCCCTCGGCCTGAAGACTGATTCTACAGACAATTGAACCTGTGCATCAAGTCCAGTTGTGACATTTCCTCACTTCTAAATATTCCACAGAGTTTGACGTGGATGAAGTTGACTCCTGCACAGAGTCCTGACCTCAACCCTATACAAAAACCTTTGGATGAATTAGAGCGGAGCCTGAGAGCCTCAGACCTTCTCGTCCAACATCAGTGTGAGAGCCTCAGACCTTTTCTCCAACATCAGTGTGAGAGCCTCAGACCTTCTCGTCCAACATCAGTGTGAGAGCCTCAGACCTTTTCTCCAACATCAGTGTGAGAGCCTAAGACCTTCTCCAACATCAGTGTGAGAGCCTCAGACCTTCTTGTCCAACATCAGTGTGAGAGCCTCAGACCTTCTCATCCAACATCAGTGTGAGAGCCTCAGACCTTCTCGTCCAATATCAGTGTGAGAGCCTCAGACCTTTTCTCCAACATCAGTGTGAGAGCCTCAGACCTTCTCCAACATCAGTGTGAGAGCCTCAGACCTTTTCTCCAACATCAGTGTGAGAGCCTCAGACCTTTTCTCCAACATCAGTGTGAGAGCCTCAGACCTTCTCCAACATCAGTGTGAGAGCCTCAGACCTTTTCTCCAACATCAGTGTGAGAGCCTCAGACCTTTTCTCCAACACCAGTGTGAGAGCCTCAGACCTTCTCCAACATCAGTGTGAGAGCCTCAGACCTTCTCCAACATCAGTGCGAGAGCCTCAGACCTTTTCTCCAACATCAGTGTGAGAGCCTCAGACCTTCTCCAACATCAGTGTGAGAGCCTCAGACCTTCTCCAACATCAGTGTGAGAGCCTCAGACCTTCTCCAACATCAGTGTGAGAGCCTCAGACCTTCTCCAACATCAGTGTGTGAGCCTCAGACCTTCTCCAACATCAGTGTGTGAGCCTCAGACCTTCTCCAACATCAGTGTGTGACCTCACAAATGCACTTCTGGAAGAGTGGTCATAAATACACTCCTAAACCTTGTTTAGTTGAAACTGTTATAGATGCAAAAGGTGGAGCCACTTCAGATTAAAATTTTTGGATTAAGAATGGGATTAATTTAATTTCATACAGCTCTGGAAAAAAATAAGAGACCACTAAAAACTTATCAGTTTCTCTGATTTTAACATTTTTGTTTCATTCTATAAACTGATGACATTTCTCCCAAATTCCAAATAAAAATCTTGTCATTTAGAGCATTTATTTGCAGAAAAAGACAAATGGTCAAAATAACAAAAAACAAAATTATGTTTTCAGACCTTAAATAATGTGAAGAAAACAAGCTCATATTCATTTAAAACAGCACAATACTAAGGTTTGAACTGAGGAAGAGTTCAGAAATCAATATTTGGTGGAATAATAATAATGATAAACATGTTTTTTTTCTCCTTTTCCTCCTTAAATCAGGTTTGGTTCAGGTGATCTCCTCATCAGTGCCTCACGAAGCAGAACGAGGTGTGTTTGTGTTGAATTCAACAGACGCTGGAATGAAACGGCCCAAACACACGTAGAGACGCTGATTTCAGAACAAAGAAAATGCAGCGGTCTCTTATTTTTATTCCAGAGCTGTGTGTGAGTGAAGACAGGTGAATACTTTGGGCAAAATAGTGTAGCTGGAGTTGTGTTTTGTTTAATTCCCACATGTTTGAGTGATCCTTGTTCATACTTCATCACAGGGCTGAGTACTGTTAAAAGGCATCAGTACAACACAATACAAAATTAAATAAAACTATAAAATATGAATAGACCTGCCAACGTATTTACCCTCGAAACAAATCCGATTTTTTTCCAAACACCGTCAAAAGCATAAGCCAACGCGACAGACATCAAATCGTCCCTCCCTGTAACACAATTCCAACTATTTACAGCCCCCGTTTACGCAGACATGTCCCCGCGAGGACGACCCGCCCCCGCCGCTCCCCCGCCGACTCGCATCGTCTCCAGCCCCACGTTCGGATTAAATTACACGAGCAGGAAGACGGGGAAGGAGAGCGTCTTCCCCTCCAAACTCAATCGGGTGAGAGGTCGTCCACGGCAGCTCCAGGAACCCGGCAGCAGGAGCCTCATCGGGGGAAGCAGGGGTCTTAATAAAGTGAGCGGAGGGGGGTAGGGTAGCGCTAGGGTTTTTGCGTCTCGTGCTAACAGAGAGGGAGCACAGGCTTACGTTTCCAGATCAATGAGAATCAAGTCAGGCCCGTCACAAGAGAGATACACAATGAAATAAGACGGAGCGCGAGGAGGTGTGGGTCTGTGCTACCAAAAATGTGCCTACGTGAGGTCAAAATGGGCTGTTTATATGTTTAGATTGAAATAGAGAGACCAGATTTTCCCAATTCTAAACTGACACACCCGGGTTGGGACGGTCGGTGTAAATAAAATAGTGAAAAGAGCGTGAAACATTGTGGATTCTCGTGTCAGACAAATGACAATAATGCTGCTCTTGGCGGGGATCAGATTAGTCAGGAACTGATAGTCCTGTTAGACCTGATGTAGTCCTGGTTTAGTCGTGGTTTAGTCCTGGTTTAGACCTGATGTAGTCCTGGTTTAGACCAGTCAGTAGGTCTACATCAGGTCTAAACTAAGATTAAACCAGGACTACATCAAGTCTAAACCAGGTCTAAACCAGGACTAAATTAAGAATAAACCAGGACTACATCAGGTCTAAACCAACCGTTTGAACGCACTCCTCTGAAGGCGCTTCAGCTACAGTGCTGAAAATCACCTACATCATCTAGAGAAGAGCTGAAAATCACCTACATCATCGAGAGAAGAGCTGAAAATCACCTACATCATCTAGAGAAGTGCTGAAAATCACCGTACATCATCTAGAGAAGAGCTGAAAATCACCGTACATCATCTAGAGAAGAGCTGAAAATCACCTACATCATCTAGAGAAGTGCTGAAAATCACCGTACATCATCGAGAGAAGAGCTGAAAATCACCGTACATCATCTAGAGAAGAGCTGAAAATCACCTACATCATCTAGAGAAGTGCTGAAAATCACCGTACATCATCTAGAGAAGTGCTGAAAATCACCGTACATCATCTAGAGAAGAGTAGCTTCAAATGTTACGTCCATTTTTTTGAAAACTGTCACGTTTACGTGCAGTGAAGCTCCAACGTTCAATCAAAATTTAGACAATATTCAATGTGAAGATTTGCTCCTTTGGCACAGACTTAGTCTGATGGTGCTGAAATTTGAGTCACTGATGCTGATCTCGGCCTGAATATAAAACACTATAAAGCATATGGGAAATTACACTATACATAAAATGCCAACATTATCGGATTTGTACCAAATTTGGGAATTAAATTCTTTGCATGACTCCAAGCAAAAAAATACATTATGGACATGGTGAATTTTTCACTGCTGGCCAGAAGGGGGTGGAAAGGCTCCTCAAAAATCATTTAAAGGTGCACTATGTAATTTTTCTGATGGAGGATGTGTTGGTCTGGGAAATTTGAATCACTAATATGTGATATCGGCCTGAATATAATACACAGTAAAGCATCTGAAAAGTGTGGTTGGGGTTTACGGTTATTAGGCTTAGTGAGGGGAGCGGCGTTTGCGGGGCACGGTGTTTTGTAGAGCACGGCGTTTGTGGGTGCGCCGTAGGCGCACACGAGGGCCGATCATCGCCGCTTGCGGCTATATTCTTCCATTGAGCTCCAAACCTTCATTCACTGGAGCTCCTCACTGGGCTCCATTAGGACAGAGACAGACACGTGAAGACCAGCGCCATAATGGACCCTGATGTTATTACGCTTCAATAACAGCTCCTAAAATCCATCCTCTGCTCCACAAATAAACCTGCTGCTCATGACACAGAGAAGGAACCAGCCCGAAAACACCGCACACAAAACTCGAGATCCAAGAGTTAAAGATCGACATGTTCCTTTGGTTCTGAAAATAATCTATATGCCAAAAACTACTTATTCAGTTTAATCAAGTCACTCCCTCTTCAGAGCTTTATCGCAACACAATCAGCGCTTATTCCACAAATGAAACTGCTGCAATATCGGAGCAGGTTTGTGAAGTTGTTTTGTATTTTATATATTTACAGAAAAATAACCGTGATTTGGAGAGAGAGAAGCTACTGTGTCTTTGATACAAAACCAACTCCACGAACAAAACACGAATAAAACAACCAAAGCTCAATAATAACAAAGAGAAACAGCAGAGGAGACGACGGACAGAGAGGAAGAGGAGACAGAGAGACGAGAGAGGGGTGAGAGAAGACAAGAGAGAGGAGACGAGAAAGGAGACAAGAGAGAGAAAGGAAACGGGAGCGAGAAAGAGAGGAGGGAGAGAGAGGAGACAAGAGAGAGAGAGGAGACAAGAAAGAAAGGAGACAGAAGCAAGAAAGAGAGAGGAGATAGAGGGAGCGAGAGGGAGAGGGAGAGAAGAAGAGATAAGAGAGAGAGAAAATTGATAAGAGAGGGAGAGAGAGAAGACAAAGAGAGAGGAGAAAGAGGAAACAAGAAAGAAGAAAGACAGAAGAGACAGGGCAGAGAGAGAGAGAGGATATAAGAATACGAGAGAGAAAAGAGAGACAGAAGAGAAAGAACCGAGGGAGGAGAAAGAGAGAGAGACAGGGAGAGAGGGATGAAACAAGAGAGAAAGGAGACATGAGTGATAAAGAGAGGAGAGAGAGAGAAAGAGAGAGGGAGAGGAGAGACAGAAGAGACAGGACAGAGAGAGAGGAGAGGAAGTAGAAAGAGAGGGAGGGAGAGAGAGAGAAGACAGAGAGGAAAGAGAGGAGACAAGAGAGAGAAGAAAGACAGAAGAGGCAGGGCAGAGAGAGAGAGGATACAAGAATACGAGAGAAAAGGAGATACAGAAGAGACAGGGCAGGGGGAGAGAAGAAAGACAGAGCCTAGAGAGTGAAAGAGAGAGAGAGGAGACAAGGAAGAGAGAGAGAGGGAAGAAAGACAGAAGAGACAGGACTGAGAAAGAGGAGAGAGAGGAGACAAGAGAGAGACAAGAGACAGAGAGAGGAAAGAGAGAGAGAGGAGACAGAAGGAGAGAGAGAAAGAGAGAGGAAGAGACAGATGAGACAAGACTGAGAAAGAGAGGAGAGAGAGAGAAAGTATAAAGAGGGAGGGAGGGAGAGAGAGAGGAAAGAGAGGAGACAAGAGAGAGAAGAAAGACAGAACAGGCAGGGCTGAGAGAGAGGAGACAAGAGAGAGAGGGAAGAAAGACAGAGCCTAGAGAGAGTGAAAGAGAGAGAGAGGAGACAAGAGAGAGAGAATGAGAGAGAGACAGAGAGAGAGGAAAGAGAGAGAGAGAGAGGAGACAGGAGGAAGAGTGAGAGGAGAGAGAGAGAGAGAGAGAGAGAGAGAGGAAAGACAGAGCCTAGAGAGAGTGAAAGAGAGAGAGGAGACAAGAGAGAGAGAGAGAGAGACAGAGAGAGGAGACAGGAGGAAGAGTGAGAGGAGACAAGAGAGAGAGAGAGAGAGAGAGAGAGACAGAGGGAGGAGACAGGAGGAAGAGTGAGAGACAGAGAGGAAAGAGAGAGGGAGGAGACAGGAGGAAGAGTGAGAGGAGGGTTGACAGGCGACAGAAAGACCAGGTCGTACCTTGTTGTTGACATAATCCTGTGAGTGGGTCAAACCAGGACATGGAACAAAAACACAAAGACCTCATTAATTTCATGTCAAAACAGCGACTTCAGGACTTTCTTCGAGCCAGAACAAGATCTGAATCATTTGAATTTGATCACAATTCATTTCCACTTTTAAAACACCTTTAAAGACAGAATTTTTTACATTTTAGACGTTTTGCAGTGGTCCAACGATATTCCTCTCCTTACGCATTCTGAGCACAAGTCAACAACTAGCATGCTAATTCCTGATTATCTCACAAACAGGACCCGTCTTTGCTCTAATTGACTCCAGCCCGACTGTCACTCAAGTTTCGACAGCGGAGGAAACACACACTTTTATTGCCTTTGTATTTAACCCCTGAAGACCTAAGGGCAATTTTAGCATTTCTTCTCACCTGGATTTTATTCTTAATGTTGCTTTTAAAACTGCCCCTTTTACCCTATAATGAAGTGTTCTACCTCCTTTTGTTCAGTCCAACCTGTTATTTCACAATCTGCTGCTGTAGTTGTGTCATGAGGCTGTGATAAAAGCTACAGGACCAGAAATAGAGATGAAAAAAAAACTGAAAATAAAATTCCCACTCTTTTATACAAAACACACAGCAAACATGTAGAAACAACTTTTTGGACATAAAAAATGCTTAATTTAGGGCCTTAGCTACAAAAATGCAAAATATCAAGTCTGTAAGTAAATTAAAAATCTCCTTATTGCCCTAAAAACAAAAAAAAGTGGAATCGCTCCATGACTTTCCTGGTCCAGTCCTGGAAACAGCTCCTGTCAGGTCCAGGGCCAGAGCCACAGCACTTCTGCATTTCCAGGCGTTTATTACATTTGGATTTGTTCATTTTGAGTGAAATAAACCTTTAAATAAAAATAGAAAGAGATGCACAATTACACACACCAAGATGTGTAATTTTCCATGTGTGTGAGAATTAACTCCACTTAGAGCAACTTTTTCACTCGTTATAAACACACACAGTCAGAGGAGTCGACCATCTTGACTCACTTCACTCTTTGGCAAAATTTGGGTCGATCAAAATGGACGGAGCGCATGAGTTTGGGGAAAACAAAGTTCCTGTTGGACACTCGTTTTGCTCACGTCATCACACAGCGTGAGTGTGACGTAGGATAAAGCCGCAGAAATGTACGGAAACCTCTATGTCTGCACTTTCAGAGGGGAAAAGGACGTTTCTGTCTTTTACGCTTAGAAAGTTCAGCGCGGTTATAGAAAAACATATTCCTCGGTATCGTAAACGACAACGCAGGTCTTCGAGGGTTAATGACAAACAGAGGCTCAAATGGACAAACACAGGATACTTTTCACTCATTGTACCATCGGCGTGTTTGCCTGGTCATCTGTATTCCGCACAGAGGTCCAGGAGCATTAACATAAAAGAGCCGTCTGAGGGGAAGAGCCAGTGCTTCGCTTCAGGCCACAAAGGTAAAAGCAGGACAGGACAGTGGCTGCAGGGGGACAGGGCAGTTTGACGTGACTGAAATCCATCTGGAGATAGAAGTGTCCGTGCAGGGCCATACGGAGCGCTTTAAATATTCAATGAAATGTTCCTTTTTGCTATAATATTACACGCCATAGTATAATGTTTGTACAAGCTGTGGGGGCAGAGCTGTGGGGGCAGAGCTGTGGTGAAGCGTGGCTCTGGATGATTAGCTCAAACTGTAACTGTCACAGCCCTGTGCGGTATCAGATGGAGGGGGACTCGAGGGGAATGCAAAGAGAAAACTCCCACTGGTTCAGGTTAAGGGAGCTCTACGTGATCTGAGCTCTTACTGACCCTGTGTGTCAGTATGGATTTTGTTGTGGCCGATATGATACCGATAAAATGGGAGTTGGAGCTGCCGATAACCGATATATTTATGATGTAAAAATTCACTGTAAATCCTCACTTGTTTATAAAACTTAGGTTTGGCTCTATTGGATTTTCAACTGGGGTTATTTAGGCGACATTTATTGTTCTTCTGCCTCTTTACGTCATATTTAAAGACAGTCAATCGGCCTAATGGTGTTTTTGTACGATATTCTCGCCAGTACAGAAAGTGCTGTAAGTAAACTACCGCTGTTAGCCTTTAGCGGTAAATGTGTGTGCGCCGCTGTAATTAATAATATGCTAAATGCCGATAACTCACACTTCTATTCACAGCTCATTTCCATATCAGTGCGTGTCCAGTAACATATATACGGCCACTATAGTCACTTTACAGTCGCTAACAGAAGAGAAAACAGCCTGTTTATGTGTGCGAGCTACAGCAGCTAATCGCTAACCAATGAGAAAGAACCAAAACGAGCTTCAAAACCGACACATTTCAACACTGAGCCTCACACAGGCTCCTCTCAGATCAGCACTAAGAACTGTACTTTAATCCAGACTCACACTGAGCGTCCGGAAAAAGAAAATAATCTCAGTGTTGCGCAGGTGGATCTGTGGCTGCGGCTGGAAACAAACGCACATGGTGATGCGTTCAGGGGCGGCACGGACACAGACAAATGACTCCTCAGATAAATCCTGATGCAGAGCCACAGATCAGGACATTTATCTGTCTGTAAACTGGATTAAATGGGCAGAATATAGAGAGTCTGAGCTTTAGAACAAGGTGAAACATGTCCACGTGGAATATCGGCCCAGATCAGAAAGATTTTGACCGATATGTTTCCAAGACCCCATATCGGGCCCTACTCAGAACCTCCAGAATTCCCTCCCTGAGCTGCAGAGGCTGTTGGGGTTTAGGAGGTAGTGGGGCGCTGAAACTGGTAATGCAAACGAGACATATGTGAGGCTCATTCTGCTTTCCAACCGGAGAATCGTTTTGAGACCCAAAATCCTGTCAGTCTAGTGATCATCTCCACAGGCTTAAACCTAGACAAACTTTACTGATCCACGTGGGAAATGATCTGACCCATTATCAGACCTACCTGTAGATGCAGACAGGTTAATGCTGATCATTTTTGGGTCTCTTACTGAAGTCACTGTTAAATAAGATGAATCAGTATTGAATCAAAGTTGAAACAGTCACAGGCGGCACAGCTTAAACACTGCAATTATGTAAAGCTGCACTGTGGAGGTGATAGGACCTACTTCAGATCATTTGAATTTAGAATCAGAATCAGAATCAGAATGTTTTTATTGCCATATGAGTGAACAGGTTCACAACATTAGGAAATTGCTGCGGTACTTGGAGCAGGATGTAGACAAACACTGACATGCAACAAATAATAGAATAAAATAAAGTAGGGGGGAAAAAAAGCTATAATATAAGAAAATTTACAGGAGTATAATAATATAGAGTATAAGAGTATCAGTGATCAGTGCAAAACAGGCAGGTGCGAGAACACAGGGTCATGTGACAGAAGCAGAGTGGGGGGTGGGACCAGTCCTAGTGTTATTATTTATGAGTCCAACAGCAGAGGGGAAGAAACTGTTTTTGTGGCGAGAGGTTCTGGTCCGAATGGACCGTAGACTCCTGCCTGAGGGGAGTAGGTCAAAAAGTCCATGCTAATCCAGGCCAAGTTAATGCTGTACTGTGGAAGATTATGGGCAAAGCAATAACATCAACCTCCAGACAAATGGGACCTGGAACCTCCACTAGAAATGTTCCACAGTGCAGCTTTACATAATTGCAGTGTTTAAGATGTGCCGCCTGTGACCGTTTCAACTTTGATTCAATACTGATTCCTCTTATTTAACAGTGACTTCAGTAGGAGACACAAAAATGATCAGCATTAACCTGTCTGCAGCTACAGGTAGGTCTGATAATGGGTCAGATCATTTCCCTTGTGGATCAATAAAGTTTGTGTAAGTCAAAGTCTAAGTCTGTGGAGATACAGTATTTTCTGGGCTATAGAGGCACCTGCATATAAGCCACATCCACTCTATTTTTAGAAAATAAAAAAAAAGAAGATATACAAGCTGCACTGGGCTATAAGCGCTGATATCTATGTTGAAAAATGAGATATTTACTGCATATACAGAACGATTTTGTACTGTAAATGTACATTTATGTACCTGAACAGGTTCTTTCTGAACAGTGCCTTTTAACACGGCAGAAACTGTGCTGATTAAAACGAGGTCAAAAACAGAAAAGAATCAAAAAAGAAGGTAATTGATTAGCTTAATTTCTCTTCATTACTTCTTCGTGTGCTTTTCATGATGAAGGGGTGAGGATTTGAAAATAATTACCGGTGAGTAATTTGTCGTGTGTGTTATATCTGCTAAATAAAAAGTAGTGTATTCTTCTTTGCATTAATTTTCCGTCTATCTTGTTTTTGAAATTCCGGTTAGAGCGCCCCTAGTGGTGGAAGAAAAGTCCACAGATTAGCTGCATCTTTGTAAAAGCCGCATGGTTCAAAGCCTGGGAAAAAAGTAGCGGCTTGTAGTCCGGAAAATACGGTAATCACTAAACTGACTTCACTATCTCTATCCGACTTAATTCCCTCCAACATTCCCTCACATTTGAGCCGCGGTTCTTGACTCTTTCACACCAGAGTGAACCACATGTGCTGTAAAGCTTTAATAAAGGACTAACCCAAAAAGGTCACAAATGTAGATCAGAATGTTTTGTTTCATTCACACATGTTTAATACACAGGTCCTGCACATTTAGGCTTAGGCTTAGAGTTCTTCTTTCAAATGGAAAACACTCTGCTCCACCTTGTGATGTCATGTGGTGACACAGAAGTGCTCCAGACCTCCACACACCTTCACTAGAATCATTTAGATCATTTCAGACCTGGAGTTACCCATCTCTACTGAATTAAAGATAAAAAAGTAGCTGTAAATTACCACTTCATGACATCACAAGGTGGAACAGAGCATTTTGAGCTTTAGAGATGTAGACAGACTAATAATAATAAAGGATTACTTAAACATGTGTGAATGAAACAAAACACGACTCCAGGTCTGTTTTTGAGGAGGTTATAGTATTAGAACATGTCTTAGGACTCGAGGATCACTTTTAGGACGACTTTAGGGTGTCAGTGGTGTAAAATGTTACTCATATTCTCATTTATCATCAAGAATTTCAATAGTAATACACTTAGTAACACGTTCTGTTGACAGGTCTACACACAGAGTCTGCTCTGCTGTTTCCTGTGCGACGATGGAGGCGTTCGTGTTGACATGAATTTGACCACTTCCTGTCTGCTCCAACTCTGCAACTCTGGCTGTGAAATCTGTCAACATTTACAAAATGACAACTGAGAATTCACCGAGCAATCACCAACTGTAGACTGGAAATTCAATGCATTCAATTCAATTCATCTTGATATCAATTTAACCAAATTATAGCAATCTTGTGTTATACGGAAAAGAAACGTCAACTAGGGTTAGGGTTAGACTAACTTGACTAATTTTGTTGCTCATATAGTTGAATTTTGACACTTTTCTGTATTGTTGAGTCCAATCCAGTATAAGTGCGTTTTGTTTGGACACATTCTAACATATAGAGACTACAAACTTGTTTTCCTTGGGGCTTCGTGCGCCAGAGGCAGGAAGGAAAAAGAGTTATGTGAGCTATTGTTGTATGAACGCATGAGGCTGGGTTTGTCCACACCATAAAAACATTGTCGTTTTCAAAACACAACCACTTCCTAAGTTTGAACCCAGAGTGAATTCGATGGGAATTCTAGTTATGTTGGTTCAAAATAAATAACTGTAAAACGGTTAAGGTTGAAACGAGCTGTAACCAATATGGGACCATGTTATACACTTAAATATCTTGTGTAGTATTGCAATTTGAATGGACATAATCAGCAAATCACAAAGGCTGCAGATCTGTGCAAACATGTTCTGAAATGTGGTTCTTGCATTAGTTTCTCAGTTCAGATTTCAGTGTTTTTGTCAATTCCGGACGTGTATAAAATCTAAACTTTAAACATTGTGAACATTGAACAAGAATCCATGCTCTGAGAAGCATTTTTGGCGTACGAGGGATACACCGATGTCATATTGTAGTGTTACTGTGATGAGAACAAAAACATCTTTAATTCCCAGACCAAACAGTGAAGTCTTTGGTCTAACCCTGCATTTAAGCAGCTCTTGAGGTTAAAATGAGTCTGATGTGTACGTTCTGCATCGAATTCTGAAGCGTTTTATTGTCTGCGAATCAGGAACTGCACAGTTAGCATGCGAGTTGCGGGCATGTCCAAATGCAGCTCTTGATTTTTCTCGTCCCTCAGGCTTCCAGGTGAATTGGCGCATATGACTTTTTACTCTGAGTGTTTGAAGGTCTAGCCTGATTAAGCCAAGGCCTGTTGGCTCGTTCTAACCTGCGGCACAAATCTGAATTATTATTATTCGATCGGCCCTCCGCTCCGTTTGTGTTTGGATTTTGATGATTTTGATGAAAACAAACCCATTGCTTTACCGTCACAGCAAGACTCTGCTCTAGAGTTATGAAAAACTCTCATCAACTCATCATGGTGAGTAATTAGGGCGCTCAGAATGCATAACTTTGGACCACTGCAAACTGTTTGACACGCACTAGCTGTGTTTTTCCCCTTTTTAAAGACAAGACCAAATGAGGCAGAACGTTCGTCTCTTACCGTGGTGTAGGCGTTGGGCTCTGGGGCGTCGGTGATGAGCTCTCTCTCCCCTTTGGGGTTGATTCTCCTGAACCTTCTCCTGGACCTCCTCTGGGACTCTTCTCTCTGGAGGAAGGTCTCGTCCGCCTCGCTGCCGTTATCCACCTGCGTCGAGTTCAGAGTTCAGTTAAAATATGCTCAACACGAGGGAAAGGTCGCTCCGTGTTGCTTTTGATATTCCACAGCAGCAGTGTGGGGTTAAAACCTCTCGATGGACAATGTTCTGACGTATGGTTTTAAATTTCCTGTTTAGAAGATCGTACCACGTTGTTGGCCCACCATAGAGCATCATTACATCATTGGTTTGTCATTACAGAACGGGCTTATTAGATTTAAACATGGTCAAACTTATAATCTTATGGGTATCAATACAGTTTGTCTAAGTCCAAGCCTAATACCATAAATTATTATTATATATAGGCCAATATTTGTTCCTCTTGTGTCTATGGAATCATCTAAGTTACAAACTGAACCTTTAAATAAAATAGTCCCATTATCACTATATATTTTTAAGGTAGCGCAAGTACAGCCGTTGTTAATTCCACTTTTTAGCCAATATTTTTCAGGAAATTTTGGATTTGGATCAAGAACATTGTTTATTTGTATCATAATTTGCATTGTGGCATAGTAGGCCTGATTACAAAATGAATCAAACGGTCCAGTGCTTCAGTGTAGGACTGTGTGATGAGTCATATTTTACTTTGAGAATCGTTTGAGGACTGAAAGTCATTCATTTCTTATGAGCTCGAGTCTGTTTAATGGAGCCGTCTACAGCTCGTCGTCTGTCATGTGGTTTGGAGCAGGCAGAAGACTTTGGAGGAAGACTTTTCGTTGAGTGTTTCTGATTGTTTCGAAGAGAGTCTGTCTTTGTTTATATTGATGAAATCAGAAAAACAGAACCACATTGGATCAAAAATTGTGATCGATCAAAAAATAATCACTCTGACTATTCCAGTAATATTCAAATCATATCATCATAAAGTGTGACGAAAAGTTCTGTTGTTTCTGAACAAAACAGCATGACTTTCCTCTATAAAATTACTACTCTTCAACAAAACAAAGCTTTAAAACTACTGATGTAACAATAACCGAAATCTGGTGATATCGTATCGTCAAAGGTCTCACAATAATATTGTGGAGCATCACAATATATCGAATCCCAAGTCTCTTTGCTCAAATGAACAGTTCTGATGCAGAAATAGCTAAAAAAAAACAGAGGGAACTACATAGACCATGATCCTTTGCTCCGTTTCAGTGCAGACGACATGAAGAAATAACTGTTCTAAGCACTTTTACATCGTCATTCTTTGGATTAAGTCTGTGAAGCATTTTTAGAGGGAAAAAGGAGCAGATTCACAGTTTTGTATTGTAATAAATCTGGTACAGTGAGATGTTTATGGTGAAAATATCAGAGAGATTTGGATATCGTTACATCTCTAATGACAATAAATGTTGCACCAAATGACTGGTCAAAGCATTTTAGAGTCAGTCTTGTTATTATGTAGAATATCGTAATATCGTGAGCTTTCCCACGATATCACAATAAATATTGTACGGTGAGGTTCATACTGTGACAATATCGTATCGTGAGACTTGGACATTTTTACACCCCTAGTATTTAATAACTGTTGTTTCTTTACACCGGCTGAAGAACAAAACCGCACGACTTTCCTCTACGAAACCACATCTCTTCAACTAAACAGCCTAAAAACTAGTGCCATAGTGACATATGGCAAAAGGAAAGGATAACGTTGGGACACACACATTTGGTAAATTAGGATTTCACCAGAATTAAACCGCAAAGCTGCTAAATTAATCACAAATGAACCAAATTGCAAAGAGTAAATTAAGGTAAATAAGGACTAAACCAGGACTACACCAGATTTGTCAATATGTAGAAAAGAAAACTAAAAAATTCCAGCTTTTAAAAGGCTTCCCAGCACCTGTATGAGCGTGGAGGGCAGGTCAAACGCCTCCTCGGAACACCAGCTTCTCCTGGAATCGCACCCACAACCTGTTTGCTTCACCGCCCTATAGTCGGACGCCGGTTCGGACGTGCTCCTTTTCAACAATTCTGCCTTTTTGAGATTTTGCGCCGCAGAATCCGGGTCGACCTCCGCTTCCTCCAACTTTCCCAAAGCGACTTCGGATTTGGAAATGCCCGTCTTCTGCTCCTCTAAAGGCTCCTGGTTAAACATCCAGTTCTTCCACAGCATGGAGAGCCGGTGCCAGCGCAGAACGCTCATCTCTCCGGACGCATCAAAAGCAGGAAATACCAGAGCGGTTATGAGCGGAGAGCAGAGGGAAATCCTTCAAGATCAAAGTTTAGAAAATCCGAAATCCTGCGAGAAAATCCATAGTGGCAAAAACATCCTGGCCAAAAGCTGGGAATGGGAGCGAAGTCCGGAGCGAAGTCCGGAGGCGAGCGCGGGCTTCAGATCCACTTGTGGAAAGTTCATGTGGTCCACACGCCGCATAGTCACAGAGTTACTCACATGGTCGAGCGCGCCTTCTCGTGCCTCCTCCGTCTGTCACTCCCCCCTTTCTTCTCTCTCTCTCTCCTTCCTCTCTCTCACTATCTCGGTCACCCTCCCCTTTTCTTTTTTCTCTTCCTCGGTCTGTCACCCTCCCTCTTTCTCCTTCCGCTGTCAAGCCCCTCTCTTTTTCTTCTCTCGGCTTCTGCTCTCTCTCTCTCTGTCTCCTTACTCTATCTTCTTCCCTCTTTCTCCTTTCTCTCTCTCCTTCCTCTCTCTTTACTATCTCTGTCACCCTCCCCCTTTCTTTTTTCTCTCCCTCAGTCTGTCACCCTCCCTCTTTCTCCCTCTTTCTCCTTCCACTCTGTCAAGCCCCTCTCTTTTTCTTCTTTAGGTTTCTGCTCTCTCTCTCTCTCTCTCCTTACTCTATCTTCTTCCCTCTTTCTCCTTTCTCTCTCTCTCTGTATGTCAACCACTCTCTTTCTTCTCTCTCCTTCCTCCCTCTCATCCTCTTTCTTCCTTCCATCCTTTCCCCCTTTCTCTCTCTCTTCTTCCTCTCTGTATGTCGCCCCCTTTCTCTTCATTCTCTTCATCCTTTCTCCCTCAGTCCTCCACTGCAACAGACATTCTCCCTCTTCTCTTCATCCTCCCCCCTCTCTCTCCTTCCTCCCTCCCTCCCTCTCTCTATCACCTCCTCTCTCTCTTCTCTCCATCCTTTCCCCCTTCCTCACTCTCATCTCTCTCTCCCTCTCTGTCTGTCACCCTCTCTCTTTCTTCTCTCCATCCTTCATGTTAAACTGACTCAAACTGTGATTCTCTGACCTGGTTTATCTGGTCACTCATTTTTTTCTTTCGTTGATCCTTTACCTATTTTCTTATGAATTTCCTAAATGTTGTTGTTTTGATTAGTTACGATTTGGGCTGCAGCTATCGATTATTGCAGTAATCGATTATTCTGTCGATTATTTTGTTCGAATAATCGTTTGTTATTGTCGTGTCTACTTTGCACATGTACACACCACATGCGTTGATAGACACACGTGTTTTGGACATGAAAAACGTAATTATCTCTGGGCTAAGGTCGACTCACCTCACGGTTTCTTTTCCACTTGATGTAATGTACGGTTCTGTTTAGATGTTGTAGCATCAGTGTGGAGAAGGTGACTTTTAAAATGTAATCCCCTACAGATTACAGATCCCAAAATGTAGTTTGTAACGTAATCCATTAAATTACTTAAAGTGAGTAACGTAATCTGATTACTTTGGATTACTTGATATTGTCATGATTTTTAAAACTACATGAATGTAGCAACCACCTCCTGCAAATTCTTGTTTGGTTTTAGACCTGGATTAGACCTGGTTTTAGATCTGGTTTAGACCTGGTTTAGACCTGGTTTAGACCTGGTTTTAGATCTGGTTTAGACCTGGTTTAGACCTGGTTTTAGATCTGGTTTAGACCTGGTTTAGACCTGGTTTAGACCTGGTTTTAGATCTGGTTTAGACCTGGTTTAGACCTGGTTTAGACCTGGTTTAGACCTGGTTTTAGATCTGGTTTAGACCTGGTTTAGACCTGGTTTTAGATCTGGTTTAGACCTGGTTTAGACCTGGTTTTAGATCTGGTTTAGACCTGGTTTAGACCTGGTTTAGACCTGGTTTTAGATCTGGTTTACACCTGGTTTAGACCTGGTTTAGACCTGGTTTTAGATCTAAATTACACCTGGTTTAGACCTGGTTTAGACCTGGTTTTAGATCTGGTTTAGACCTCGTTTAGACCTGGTTTAGACCTGGCTTATACCTGGTTTTGGTCCTGGTGTTAGTTCTGGTTTAGATGTGCACAGGAGGAAGCGCGGTCCACACAGTGTCTGCGGCGTACGGGAGGAGATGAGGTTTACACTCTTATTATACATCATAGAACTGTAATAAAATCTCTTATTATACATCCGTGTTATACATCCATGGTTTGTGCACAGTGAAGTGCAGTGGTCGTGTGGAAACTTTACCTCTGCCGCAGAAGGTTCCGGCCATCGCCGAGCGTATGAAAATAAAACGAAGCATCGAGGCAAAAAATAATAATCAATGCATTTTTCTAATCGATTTAATCAATTTACTCGATGAATCGTTTCAGCCCTAATTACGATGTCTGTATCAGAGATTAGGTTTTGTACTTTTATAGTTAGTGCATCAGGTCATGTTCATGTTAGAGTTTTACGTATTTTAAAGTCCAGGTCTGATGGAAATTAAAATGTACTGATGGTACATTTGAAGTCAAGTATGCACCTTAACCTCTTCTCTTCCTCTCTCTTTCTGCCTTCTGCCCTCTCATCTCGTTCTATCCTCTTCTTCTGTCTCGCCCTCTCTTCCCTTTTTCTCTCCCCCACTCTTCCCTCTCTTTCTCCCTCCCTCTCTCCCTCTTTTTTCTCCCCCCCTCCCTCCTCTCACGAGCTCTCTCCCCCTTTTCTCTTTCCCGCTCACCCCCTCTCTTCCCTCTTGCCCCCAGTCTTCTCTCTCCCCTCTCTCCCCTCTTTTCCCTCCGTCAGCCCACTCTTTCCTGCAGGAAGCCGTAAACACACAAATATCCCGTCAGAAGCAGGAGAAAAACACAGGTCTAAATTCCGTCCATTCATGTCCCTGAGTAAAGTCCTGGAGCCCCGAGCTTCTGTAGGGCCTCTTCTGGTACTACCTGTGTTCCTCCCTCTGTTCCCTCTCTGTTCCTCCCTCTGTTCCTCCCTCTGTTCCCTCTCTGTTACTTCCTCTGTTCCTCCCTCTGTTCCTCCCTCTGTTCCTCCCTCTGTTCCCTCTCTGTTACTTCCTCTGTTCCCTCTCTGTTACTTCCTCTGTTCCTCCCTCTGTTCCTCCCTCTGTTCCTCCCTCTGTTCCTCCCTCTGTTCCTCCCGCTGTTCCTCCCTCGGTTCCTCCCTCTGTTACATCACTCTGGGATCACAAGTCTGTTTTTCTCCTTCGTTCTTCTGAACACAGGAAACACTGGAGAACATGTGCTTCATTTGGCAAAAAGTCCTAATGTTGAACAGTCACACAACAAATATGTGAACAAAAGTAAAGAAATCTGAAAACGGTCAAATATCTGTATTCATATGTGTCAGTTAGAGATCGATGTTTCATGGGCGATGTCGATACGACTGGAACGATATTTTGATGATTAGACTTAAACTTCCTCCAAACTCCGGCACAGCCTGTTTTAATACAAACGGAGCACAGAGCAGTGTGGTCACATGTGCAGGGACCTTCCCTTTGGAAAGTGTTCAAATAAAGTCTTATGCAGATTTGGCCCAAATAAAAATCAGCCTCTAATGAAGCACCAAAAAGTAAGGACCCAGCTTTTTCTGTTCCGATACCAATGCCGATACTTTGGCTTTAAGTATCTGCTGATACACAATATCATACTGTAGACTGAACATATGTATTTTCTTTGAACACAAATGGCAGACGGTTAATATTACCCAAATGTGTTTTGTTATTCATCATTCAAAGTAACAACAGAACAGAAAAAATACAAGTTCAATGATATGAGGCATTTTGGAGCAATATCGGCCAGTAAATAGTCTTATTACAACGATTTATAGACCAAAATGAAGTGAACCAATATCTTGGAGCTGATATTAAATCCAATATCAGTATTTTGTCAGTGCATCCCTACTAAAAAGCTCCAATATCGCCCAACTCATATATTGGTTTATGTCTAATCTCAAGATTAACCATCACAATCTTCCAGATGAAGTAGTCCTGACCAAGACCCACTCAAGATCTGGAGATGGTCCCACTGCTCCTGACAGGTTTAACCCAGAGACACTGAAGCGTGGAGAGGACAAGTTACTGGGTGAATAAATGTCCCTTAAGCTTAACCTTGTGTGAATCTTTTTAACCACCGCTCTTCCATAAAGCTATATGAGAAAGGCCCATTCCTGTTTATGTGAATGGGACCCAGGGGGAATAACAGGCCTGTTCACCCCTGGGGCCCATTCACAAGACGGTGAGTTAGAAAAACAGCTTAACCCTATGGAGAGAGTAATATCAGACTCACAGCTGCTGGGGGAGGGGCCCTCACACACGCAGAGAGTGGACAGAGATGGCGGTAAAGGGCCAGTGCAATGGTTCTGCTGTGAAGAACATACACGACGTCATAATGCACGTGTTTAAGGGCTCATGGGAGGGCCTCAGGGTTAAACGGAGGAGAGGGCAGACACATGACCAGAGCATGTTTGTGCCACCAGCTAAAACAGAGTGATACTGGGCTTTGCAGAGGACAGAAAACAGCAGGTGATCAGGTTGGGCCTTTTTAGTGTGGAGGTCTACAGCCTTTTGAGTCAGATGTTACACTGCAGTTTATAGGGGCAGAAATGAAGAAATGAATATTAAAAAGGCACAGTATGAGTTTTTAAGAGAACAAAAGGGGGAAAAAACTGATTTTGATGTTCATTTTAGGTGATTTTTGCAGCCCTAGTATTATATGTTTTACAAATTGAAGTAAAAATCATGACAAAATTAGCATCACTTCTTCAGAATTACTCAAATGTGTGAATGAGGAGGAAAGGAGGTAACAACATTATTATACGCCCGTGATAAAACGGGACGTATTATGGTATGGCGCTGGCCGTCCGTCCGTCCGTCCGTCTGTGGACACTTCAAAGCTTTGAAGTTTAAAGTTCAAAGGTGACACACAGTTCCAGCTGCAGCGGTTGCTAGGCAACGGGAGAGAGAGAATACAAGACAACTACACATTACCTTGTCCGCGCTCTAGCTCGACAACCGTCTCACCTAGGAATGTCAAACTTCCAAACTGCACCAACAACGGGCGTATTTTGCCCCGCTGGCGGAGCCCTTGTTTTTTATGTATTTATTAGGGGTGTAACAATATCCAAGTCTCATGATACGATATCGTCACGGTCTGAACCTCACGGTACGATATTTATTGCAATATCATGGGAAAGCTCACGATATTACGATAGTCTACAGAATAACAAGACTCACATTATAAAATGCTTTGATCAGTCATTTGGTACATTTTTGGGATAGAACGAAATCCAAATCTCTGTACAATATTTTCACCATAAAAATCATCGTACAATATTTATTACAATATTTTGTGGAGGCAAAAACAAAACTGTGAATCTGCTCCTTTTTATACGCCCGTGATAAAACGGGACGTATTATGGTATGGCGCTGTCCGTCCGTCCGTCCGTCCGTCTGTCCGTCCGTGGACACTTCAAAGCTTTGAAGTTTAAAGTTCAAAGGTGACACACAGTTCCAGCTGCAGCGGTTGCTAGGCAACGGGAGAGAGAGAATACAAGACAACTACACATTACCTTGTCCGCGCTCTAGCTCGACAACCGTCTCACCTAGGAATGTCAAACTTCCAAACTGCACCAACAATTCATCTTTAACTAGGTTTGACAAATTCTAACTTAATTCTATATACAATAATTCAAAGTACGGGCGTATTTTGCCCCGCTGGAGGAGCTCTTGTTATCTTTAGTTCAGAGGGCCACACATACACACCAGGTTCCCACAACTCGTCAAACCCTCCAATGTGATTTTAGTGTGGAAATGGACTGAGAAGAATTTAGAAAACAACAAAGCAATAAAACAAATAAAAATACATTTTTAAAAATCCTTGAAAATCTGTTTTTAACCAATTTATGCCTAAAACGCCTGCAAAAAACAGTCCTTATCTCCTGAGGGTTTTTGAAGAATTTGGATTTTGTTTATGAAAACCTTAATATCTCAGCTCATAAAAACATGAAATAAATTGCATTTAAAAGGGAAGACTCTCAACTTTTATTAAAATCATGTCAATCAATCAAACTTTATTTACAGAACGCTTCTCATAAAAAAAATGCAACACAAAGCGCTTTACAGTGTTTAAAAAAGAACAATCCCACATTTTTACTAACTCAATCTGACTATCTGAGAGGGTCTGGAGATTACTGCCTGCAACCATCTTTTTTACAACTATCTAATCTGGAAATTATTCAAACGATCTGGGATGTCATGAAATGTGATGAAATGGAAAATGAAATGAAAGTTGTGTCCTGAAAATGAGACGAGAGGACAAATCAGCAGCAGGCGGGAGACTCGGCGCTGTCCTGAGCAGCATCCGGCAAATCAAAAACGGGTCGAATCAAAACATTTCAGAAACTCAAACATGTTGTCATTGTTAGAAATAAAATTCAAGTGTATGTGTGTGAGCAGCTGCTGTGAATCGTCCCTGTGTCCTGCGTCTGCTCTGTGCTAATGCTCCTTATTTGGGCGTGTTTCCTGTGTCCTCTGTCCATTCACCAGCAGCACATTTGTCTTATTAAGATTGAAGCATCACATGACATCTGCATAACGCATTAGCAATTTTATTTATTTATTTAACGTCATCTTTTCTTTTTAATTATTTCCACAGTTAGAAACAGTCCAATATAGTTTTATTCTCAGCCAATGCCACATCTGAGTTTGGTCTTTACTGTCGAAGCCTGTGACCAAGATTCAAATCAAAAGCAAATGTTGTAACTTTATTGAATTTAATTTAAATACTGTAAAATACCAAATAAGAACCGCGTTCCAATTAGCCGCCGGGTTTCCTCTAAACGCCGGGTGCAGGTGTATATTTTGATAAATAAGCGCCGGTTCCCAATTAACGACGAGTCTCATGCACGTGCTGGAAGTAGGGATTCGATTAAATTGTCTTGATTATCGATTAATCATTAAGGTTTTTATATTAAAATTATCCTCACTATTATTACTATTAGGGCTGCAACAACTAATCGATTAAATCGATTAAAATCGACTATTAAAATAGTTGGCAACTAATTTAGTAATCGATTAGTTGACTAGTTCACGTGACAAAGTCCAAGCGGGAGAATCGGGGGAAAAAAGAGGACACTTGAGAAATGGCGTCTCCCCTTTAAAATCAGTAGGACTCTGGTGAGATTTCACAAACATATTGGCAACCTTTTTTTGACATGAAAAGTAGTTGGGTTGCATTACTGGTACAAGTTAATAGGAACGTTTTAATCACAACATATTGTTTGACACTATACAAGTTAAACCGAAGTTGCTTGGTGTTAGCTAGTTAGCACATATTAGCCGCGATTGCATTGGAACAATGTGTTTCTAAGCCATTAACTAGTCCAGTTAACTGGTTAGCAGGGACTTCAGAGCTGCAGTCTAGAGAGGCCAAACTCCAGACAGATGAAGTCACGTTCAAAACTGTACCTCTTAGCTCTTTCATCCAACATCACCTTTATGGTCTTCTCCCCCACAATCTCCCAGTTATGAATGTAGTGGAACAGGTTATATCTAATCATGCACTGAGTGAAGTAATCAACAGGGATCAGACCCAGACGGACTTTTAGTAGGAGGTCGGCCAAGTAGTGGTTCCTTTCCTCAGGAGCATGTGCAATCCATCTGATGACTGCCTCTAACACGATGGTCTCCTCCTTCACGTTCAGCCGATCATCATCAATGACTGAACACAGGTCTTTGCTGGAGAGCTGGAAGAACTCTTCAGAGCTGGTCACCACCTCTTCGAAATGCTTCAGGATGTATAAGAAGGCTTGTTTGCTCAGCTGGGGGTAGTAGTACTTGTTTGAGATATCCCATACAGTGATGCAGTTACTGGGGGACATTTGCTCCTTCATGACCTGACAGCAGACTTCGGTAATGCCGCTCACATCTAAGTAGTCAGCAGCTATAAAGAGCTCCTGGAGGTTTTCCTGGGTGATGTGCACCACCCCGGTGTAGCAGTAGTCCAGGATAATCTTCATGATATCAGCTGACACATTGGAGATCTCAAACACCTGGCAGTCAGGGCTGGACCAGTTAGTGAAGAGGCTTTTAAAGTATGTGCTGCAGCTACACAGAACCAGTTTGTGTGCTGGGAATTGCACGCCGGCCACGTTGAGAAAAGCATCGCACAACTTCTGCTCCCTACTCAATTCCTCGAACACAGTGTTCATGTTTGGTTTTGTATTTGAAAATGGATATCTATGGTATGGCGCTGTCCGTCCGTCCGTCCGTCTGTCCGTCTGTGGACACTTCAAAGCTTTGAAGTCTTTGAAGCTTTGTCTTCATGAAAGATCTGAACTCTTTTCTCAAATGTTCTGCTGCTGAAAGCGAGAACAACCCACATTCTCTGCTTCTTTGAGCTTTGACACTTCAAAGCTTTGTAGTGTCTTTAAGTTCTGTTGCTGCGATCTGATTGGTGGAATTCCGATTCTAGAATGTGATGATGTCATACTCATACCCATACTCCTACTGCAAGAGCCAGATTTCCCTATTGATTATCCGTCCGTCTGTCTGTCCGTCTGTCCGTCTGTCTGTGGACAATTTGTTGTCCGCGCTCTAACTCGACAACTGTCTCACCTAGGAATGTCAAACTTCCAAACTGCACCAACAATTCATCTTTAACTAGGTTTGACAAATTCTAACTTAATTCTATATACAATAATTCAAAGTACGGGCGTATTTTGCCCCGCTGGCGGAGCTCTTGTTTGAATTGCACACATATGCTCTTTATGTAATGCACAAAGTTCTCTTGTGTTTTGTTGTAATGAGATGTTGTGTTCGCATTTCCAAGGTTGAATAAATAGGAGTGGATTAATATAAGTTTTTTTCTTCTTCCCACTCCTTTTTGAGTAAAATAGATTATCTCCCTCCTTCAGTCTACTCAAGGTGTTCCACAGTATGTGTCTATAAAGGGCAGCTCTACTGGCATTTTGGTTTGGTTTGTAGTTATTTGAAATTAATACTGTCACAAGACTCAAATTTCAAACTCGATTTCAATACTAAGAAATTGACCTAATATTGTTTACTGGAGATAAAATATTCTCCTTTTTATACGCCCGTTGTAATACGGGACGTATTATGGTATGGCGCTGTCCGTCCGTCCGTCTGTCCGTCCGTCCGTGGACAATTTCTTGTCCGCGCTCTAGCTCGACAACCGTCTCACCTAGGAATGTCAAACTTCATGGCTGGACACCCCATGGGTCAAGGATGTTCCCTATTGATTTCAAGGTCACAGGGTCAAAGGTCAAGGTCACCTTATATATATATATATATCGGCGCATGCCCCACATGTTTTGCCTCTTCATGAAGACAAAGCTTCAAAGACTTCAAAGCTTTGAAGTTTAAAGTTCAAAGGTGACACACAGTTCCAGCTGCAGCGGTTGCTAGGCAATGGGAGAGAGCGAATACAAGACAACTACACATTACCTTGTCCGCGCTCTAGCTCGACAACCGTCTCACCTAGGAATGTCAAACTTCATGGCTGGACACCCCATGGGTCAAGGATGTTCCCTATTGATTTCAAGGTCACAGGGTCAAAGGTCAAGGTCACGGCCCGACCCTTTGCGAAAACCTTGTCCGCGCTCTAGCTCGACAACCGTCTCACCTAGGAATGTCAAACTTCATGGCTGGACACCCCATGGGTCAAGGATGTTCCCTATTGATTTCAAGGTCACAGGGTCAAAGGTCAAGGTCACGGCCCGACCCTTTGCAAAAACCTTGTCAGTATTGGAATCTTCCAAACTGCACCAACAATTCATCTTTAACTAGGTTTGACCAATTCTAACTTAATTCTATATACAATAATTCAAAGTACGGGCGTATTTTGCCCCGCTGGAGGAGCTCTTGTTACTATTATTATTATTATTCTGCAGCCTGGCCAATAAGTCACAATGCATTCACAACAGACGGCACCACTTGGCCACTTTAGCCTTCCCTATGTAAAGACAAGCACTCTGCTGGTATCCTTTAAGAACCATACAGACCTCATAAATATGTTCATAGTTAATGTGACAGTAGCACAGGTGAGCTTAATGTGCAGAACTGTTAATGTTCATCCTTTATAGTCAACTCCTCGCTCCTCAGAGCTCACTGATCAAATTAAAACACAACACAGTTTTAGTGGTACTGGCACTTGGTATTAGCAGCACAATGACGATGAGCATCTGCTGTGAGACAGGTACCTGACACTGGTATTGGTGCTTCCCTTGTATTCTTCTTATTACATGAGTAAGTAACAATACTGCAAAAAACACCCAATTTGAGCTTTTCTGAACAGTTTTAGTATGATTTAGAGCTTCATCAGAACAAGTATAAGATCTCATGGTAAAGGAAGTACTGAAATGACATGATGCACTACTCCAGATTTTTCTGTTCCAATACTGATGCCGATACTGAAAGCCGATATCAACTGATAGTAGGGCAGAGACTAAATAAAGCAAAACTATTATTTATTTCCTATAAACACACGGAGAATGGGTTTTGTAACTGTTATTTATCACTTTAACTAACTACTGGACAACTATTGGTAGGTGTTTGGGCAATGTATAGACCAAAATAGGATATGGACAGAACCGATAACCTATCCATAAAAATCATCGTATCGTACCGGTGCATCCCTAGTATTACTAACAAGAGCTCCTCCAGCGGGGCAAAATACGCCCGTACTTTGAATTATTGTATATAGAATTAAGTTAGAATTTGTCAAACCTAGTTAAAGATGAATTGTTGGTGCAGTTTGGAAGTTTGACATTCCTAGGAGAGACGGTTGTGGAGTTAGAAAAATTGTCCACAGACAGACGGAAAGACAGACGGACGGATAATCAATAGGGAAATCTGGCTCTTGCAGTAGGAGTATGAGTATGACATCATCACATTCTAGAATCGGAATTCCACCAATCAGATTGCAGCAACAGAACTTAAAGACACTACAAAGCTTTAATGTGTCCACAGACGGATAGATAGACGGACGGACGGACGGACAGCGCCATACCATAATACGTCCCGTTTTATCACGGGCGTATAAAAATCTAATCTTATAGAAATACCAAGAAGAACAGACACATTGTCCTGACAAGTAAACCACGACTATTAACTAAACACGTGCTTTTCTTTAACATTACATTTTATTTTTATATGGTCATAAACTATACATTTTGTGCCTTATTTGTCAGTATTATTGGTTTGTACGACCATAATATAGTACAATAGAAAAAAAATTGTAAATCATTAATATACAGCAACCACATAATGTTTAAATTTTTTAAACTATGTAATAAACAGGTGTATTAATATAAGTTTTTTCTTCTTCCCACTTCTTTTTGAGAAATGTGCTTTTCTGTTGTTTACAATGTATAGGATTATTGTTTCCCTCTTGGCACAAACTCAAAATAAAAACAAGAGTTCCGCCAGCGGGGCAAAATACGCCCGTACTTTGAATTATTGTATATAGAATTAAGTTAGAATTTGTCAAACCTAGTTAAAGATGAATTGTTGGTGCAGTTTGGAAGTTTGACATTCCTAGGTGAGACGGTTGTCGAGCTAGAGCGCGGACAAGGTAATGTGTAGTTGTCTTGTATTCTCTCTCTCCCGTTGCCTAGCAACCGCTGCAGCTGGAACTGTGTGTCACCTTTGAACTTTAAACTTCAAAGCTTTGAAGTGTCCACAGACGGACGGACGGACGGACGGACAGACGGACGGACGGACGGACGGACAGACGGACGGACAGACGGACGGACGGACAGACGGACGGACGGACGGACAGCGCCATACCATAATACGTCCCGTTTTATCACGGGCGTATAACAAGAGCTCCGCCAGCGGGGCAAAATACGCCCGTAATAATCAATAGGGAAATCTGACTCTTGCAGTAGGAGTATGAGTATGACATCATCACATTCTAGAATCGGAATTCCACCAATCAGATCGCAGCAACAGAACTTAAAGACACTACAAAGCTTTAATGTGTCAAAGCTCAAAGAAGCAGAGAATGTGGGTTGTTCTCGCTTTCAGCAGCAGAACATTTGAGAAGAGAGTTCAGATCTTTCATGAAGACAAAGCTTCAAAGACTTCAAAGCTTTGAAGTGTCCACAGACGGACAGACGGACGGACGGACGGACAGCGCCATACCATAGCTATCCATTTTCAAATACAAAACCAAACATGAACACTGTGTTCGAGGAATTGAGTAGGGAGCAGAAGTTGTGCGATGCTTTGCTCAACGTGGCCGGCGTGCAATTCCCAGCACACAAACTGGTTCTGTGTAGCTGCAGCACATACTTTAAAAGCCTCTTCACTGAATGGTCCAGCCCTGACTGCCAGGTGTTTGAGATCTCCAATGTGTCAGCGGATATCATGAAGATTATCCTGGACTACTGCTACACCGGAATGGTGCACATCACCCAGGAAAACCTCCAGGAGCTCTTTATAGCTGCTGACTACTTAGATGTGAGCGGCATTACCGAAGTCTGCTGTCAGGTCATGAAGGAGCAAATGTCCCCCAGTAACTGCATCACTGTATGGGGTATCTCAAACAAGTACTACTACCCCCAGCTGAGGAAACAAGCCTTCTTATACGTCCTGAAGCATTTCGAAGAGGTGGTGACCAGCTCTGAAGAGTTCTTCCAGCTCTCCAGCGAAGACCTGTGTTCAGTCATTGATGATGATCGGCTGAACGTGAAGGAGGAGACCACCGTGTTAGTGGCAGTCATCAGATGGATTGCACATGCTCCTGAGGAAAGGAACCACTACTTGGCCGACCTCCTACTAAAAGTCCGTCTGGGTCTGATCTATGTTGATAACTTCACTCAGTGCATGATTAGATATAACCTGTCCCACTACATTCATAACTGGAAGATTGTGAAGGCGAAGATCAAAAAGGTGATGTTGGATGAAAGAGCTAGGAGGTACAATGCCTCCCTGCCCCCCACTCGTCTAGCCATTCCAAGGCTGCCCAGTGCGGTGCTTATGGTTATTGGTGGTTATAGCCAAAACAGAACAACCAACAGAATTGAAGTCTATGACAACCGCACCGATCGCTGGGTGGGTGTGGCTAATGATGACTGGACTCCAAGAGCCTATCACGGCACAGTGTTCCTTAAAGGATCTGTGTACGTGATTGGAGGGTTTGACGGCAATCACCAGCTCAACACTACCTGCAAGTACGACCTGGCAATTCACACGTGGCAAGAAATAGCACCCATGCATTCACGTAGGTGCTTCATTAGTGTGACTTTGCTGGATGGTTTGATCTACGCTATAGGCGGGTTCAATGGACTGGACAGGCTGAAGACAGCCGAAAGGTACTTGCCAGTGACCAATCAGTGGACCATGATTTCACCTATGAACGAACAGAGGAGCAATGCCAGCAGCACAGTGTACAATGGAAAGATCTACATTTGTGGAGGTTTTAATGGTGAACATCACCTGGCATCAGCTGAGACTTACAATCCACTAACCGAACAGTGGACCATGATAGCGGATATGTCCTCCATGCGCTCTGGGGTCAGAGTCATCGCCTATGCCAATGAAATCTACGCTGTTGGTGGGTTTAATGGAGATTCCCGTTTTAACACTGTTGAAGCCTATAACCCCGCAACCAACACGTGGCGCCCCCTACCCAACATGTGGACCAAGCGCAGCAACTTTGGCATCGAGGTTGTTGACAATCAGCTATATGTTGTAGGCGGGTACAATCGGGGCACCATTCGTTGTGCTGAATGTTTTGATGCAAGGACCGGAGTTTGGACTCGGGTGCGGGACATGGAGATCCCTCATTCTGCCCTGAGCTGCTGTGTGGTGTTTGACCTTCCCAACATGGCCGACTTTGCTCCGCCCCGCCCTCCTCCTCATGACGATTCCACTGAGGAGTAGATGCGCACTCATTTAAATAAAAGCATCTATTAACTGCAAAAAAGTGTTCAGTTTTGTTGTTGTCAATTGTTTTTTTATACACTAATACGCCCGTACTTTGAATTATTTTTTTTGTACTAGGATGTTTCCTATTGATTTCAAGGTCACAGGGTCAAAGGTCAAGGTCACGGGAATGTCCGTCTGTCTGTGGACAATTTCTTGTCCGCGCTCTAACTCGACAACCGTCTCACCTAGGAATGTCAAACTTCATTCCGTGGGGGGGTCGGGCCACTGCCCACTGACCTACAGCATGGATCGATACAAAAATATACAATAAAATACACAAATACAGTATACCTTATATATATATCGGCGCATGCCCCACATGTTTTGCCTCTTCATGAAGACAAAGCTTCAAAGACTTCAAAGCTTTGAAGTGTCCACAGACGGACAGACGGACGGACGGACAGACGGACGGACAGCGCCATACCATAATACGTCCCGTCTTAGAACGGGCGTATAACAATAGCAGTAGCTCATTTGATATAGTGCTCGTCCTCTAATTTGAAGGTTGCCGGTTCGAATCCCGCTCTCAACATACACATCATTGGGAGAGTGATCAGATCCTCTGGCCCACAGGTTGGTGGTTCGATTCCAGCTCCCAAAGAAGAATGCTGTTGTTGTGTCCTTTGGCGTGGTTCCCTGATTTAAAAGTGCTTTAAATTAGGGCTGCAACAACTAACGGCTGACGTCACTTCCGGGTGAGTGAATTCTGTTTGCGAGCTGTTTTGCGAAGCACTCTTACTAGCATCTCTCTACTGAATCTGTTAATCCACGAATCCATCTAAACTCGTGCCTGAGTGCCCGTCAAACCATGAAGTTTATTCAGCATCTAGCGCTCCGTAATTAAGTGGTCTAAGCCTCTCTCTCTGTAGTTTCAGCTTGTAGTTTCAGCCTGATCTAGCCTAGCCTAGCATCATGGCTAAAACTCTCGCCCTCTTTCCTGCTCTAGTTTGCAACATGTGGGTAGGAGAACCTGGCTTATTTGATAGTGACAGGGATAGTTAGGCGCTAAGTGCAGCGTAGTGGCAGTCCTCGAGGCCAGGGTTACAGAGTTAGAAACGCGGATCCGGCTCATTGGAGGCTCTCAAGCCGAGTTATAGTCAGGCAGTAGCAGGGACCGGCGTGCACGCATTGGCTTGAGCGTAGCTAGCGAGAGCAACCCCCAGCGCATCCCGTGCAGCCGGGACCAGACCAGGACAGTTTTGTGACATTTAGACGCATAGCGCAGGGCTAAGACCAGGACTGCAGATCAGGGACACATAGCTGAGCGCAGGACTCCAGGAGACCAGGGACACAGGGCTGAGAGCAGGCGCTCCCGTCGGGAACAGGTTCGCCCCTTGAGCTGGGCGGGGACACTCTAGTCATAGGAGCTCCATAGTCAGGGGCGTGGAACTGCCTGCAGCTTCCCTGCGGTGTTACCCTGGAGCCAGACTGGGTGACATCGAGGGGAATCTTAGGCTTTAAAGAAAAAGTAAGAACAGGTACCGCCGGATGGGTTATACACGAAGTAACGATACTCGGCGCGGTCAGTCAGAGGTGGTGAAGTTGCAGATAGCGGCAGTTTGTGATTTGGCTAAGTCGATGTCGGAGTCCGTGTACTTCTCTGGCCCCCTTCCAAATTATGCCAATTGTGAAATGTTCAGCGCTTTTCAGCTGTCAACCAGTGGTTGTCCAATTGGTGCCCGTGAGAATGATGTCGTCTTCATAGACAACTGGAGGGCATTTGAGGGGAAGCCCAGGCTTATACGTAGTGACGGCATTCATCCCACGTGGCTGGGTCCTCCCTCCTAGTGCAGAATATTATGGTTAGTCTTAGATGACCATCAGGTAAGACTAGCACACAGACTAGCTCAGGGAGTGTCAGTGACGCTAGGGAGCAGAGTAGACTAGTGAGGCACTGCTCTGTTAGCGAGAACAGCTCCAAACAGGCTGAGACTGTGTGTGCGCCACGTACAGGGGCCTCCTCTGAGCCACCCTGCATGAACAATTCTCCCAGACCGGCTGAGGTTGTGTATGTCCCACGCACAAAAGCACAAACAAAACATACCTAAACTCTGATAGGAAAGGTATCAGATCTCCTAACTCAATAGAAATAAATACATGCATCGCCAAAATAAACAAAATAAATGCATAAAAGCACAAATAAAACTCAACTAAAGTCTGATAGGAAAGGCGTCCAGGTTTCATAACTTAATAAAAATAAATAATTGTGTTGCAAACAAACAAATTAAGCATGTAAAAGCACAAATAAAAGTCAACTGAACTCTGATAGGAAAGGCGTCCAGACCTCATAACTTAATAAAAATAAATACATGTGTCGCTTAAATAAACAACATGATACGTGTGTAAAATGTGGACTGCTAAACATCAGGTCCCTCTCTTCTAAATCTCTTTTAATAAATGAATTAATTGGCGACTTTAATATTGATCTTCTAGCTTTAACTGAAACATGGCTTCAGGAAAATGATTATGTTAGACTAAGCGAATCTACACCTCCAAGTCACGTGAACTTTCAAAGTGCCAGGAGCACTGGTCGAGGTGGCGGTGTGGCCGTCATTTCTCCTCAGCCTAATTCTCAGCCTCAAATCTAATTATACATTCCGCTCCTTTGAAAGCCTCGCACTATCTATTACGTGCACCAACTGGAAAAACCAAAAAGCTGTTATATTTATAACAATCTACCGACCTCCTGGTCCTTATGCGAGGATTTCTGACAGAGTTTTCTGACTTTATTTCAAGTTTAGTTTTGGAATGGGAAAGGATTGTTATAGTTGGAGATTTCAACATTCATGTTGATAACAGCAGTGAGTGCCTCAGCAGTGCTTTTGGTGCTCTCCTGGATGGGATCGGTTTTACCCAGAGTGTGAACAAGCCGACTCACTGTCACAATCACACTCTCGATCTCGTCCTAACTTATGGTATTGAGATTAGTGATTTACTTGTAATTCCTCAAAACCCTATACTCTCTGACCATTTTTTAATAACCTTTCAATTGCATAGTACTAAAGACTATCCAGCTCTGCAGGAGAAAACTATAATGAAAAGAACAATATCAGAAAAATCGGTGGCAGTTCAAAGAAATAATCGAGCCAGTATTAAATGATATGCCATGTGACAATGAGAACAACTTTAATCCAATTATCATGGATCAGTTTGTTGATAGGACAATGCTCACCCTAAAATCTGCTCTCGATGTTGCAGCTCCGCTAAAACAGAAAAGCATTAAACCAAGACCTCCGGCTCCTTGGTATACTCCAGAATTGCGATCACTCAAACAACACGTAAGGCGACAGAGAAGCTCTGGCGCCGCTCGCGCTCCGAGCAGTCTCTGAAGGCATGGAAGCTCTGCCTGCTCTCTTATAAGGCCGCTCAAAAGCACAAACCAGATACTATTCAAACCTAATAGAAGTAAACAAAAGCAACCCCAGATTTCTGTTCAGCACTGTAGCCAGGCTGACAAACTCGCACACTGCCCCTGAGTCTCTTCTCCCTTTGAAGTTCAGTTGTGATGACTTTCTTGAATTCTTCGATTACAAAATTATAACCATTAGAGACAAGATCAACGAAGCCACTCCAAAAATCAGCCCCGAGCAAATTCTGCAAATCCAGTCTGTAACACCAATATCCCACATAAATCCTCTAACAGCATTAGACAAATTTACTCCTGTCGATGAGGTGGAGATTACCTCAGTCATCATGTCGTCCAAACCATCAACTTGTTTGCTCGACCTATTCAGTCAAACTCCTCAAAGAAGCTCTCCACTTAATAATAGGTTCCATCCATAACATAATAAATATGTCATTAGAAAATGGCTTTGTTCCTCAGTCCTTTAAATATGCTGTAATTAAACCGCTTTTGAAAAAACCTAGCTTAAATCCTGATGAACTAGCCAACTACAGACCTATCTCGAATCTTCCATTTCTCTCAAAGATTCTGGAACGAGTTGTGGTGAAACAGCTTTGTCACCATCTGCAGGGCAATAATTTATATGAAAATTTCAGTCTGGTTTCAGGAGCTCACCACAGCACAGAAACTGCTCTGCTTAAAGTGACAAATGATTTGCTACTAGCTGCTGATAACGGGCTGGCTTCAGTCCTGGTCCTACTGGACCTCAGTGCAGCGTTTGACACCATTGATCACAACATTCTACTGCAGAGGTTAGAATGTGACATAGGTGTCAGAGGGACCGCCCTCAAATGGTTTAAATCCTATCTATCAGATAGGTACCAGTTTGTTAGTGTAAACCAGTGCACCTCTCCCTGCTCTAAAGTAGCTTGTGGTGTTCCACAAGGATCTGTGCTTGGTCCAATCCTTTTTTCTCTGTATATGTTGCCATTAGTTAACATTATAAGAAAACATGGCATTTATTTCCACTGCTATGCTGATGACTGTGAGCTGTACTTATCAATGAAACCTAATCAGACCGATCAAATCGATAAGCTCAGTGCCTGAGTGAAGTACATCAAAACCTGGATGACACTGAATTACATCCTATTAAACACTTAAAAAACATATGTCATTGTTGTCTGTCATAAAGGTCAGAGAGATTCTCTGTCAGACCAGATAATCTCACTTGACAATGTGATTATAGCCTCTAGCTCTACTGTAAAAAACCTTGGAGTCGTATTTGACCAAAATCTCTCATTCACAGCTCATATAAACCAAGCTTGTAAAACTGCATATTTTCACCTGCGAAACATAACTAAAATCAGAAAAATTTTGCCTAAAAATGATGCTGAAAAACTTATCCATGCATTTGTTACATCCAGACTAGATTACTGTAATTCTCTGCTCACCGTCTGCACTAAAGGTACTTTAAGAAGCTTCCAGTTGGTCCAAAATGCAGCGGCCAGTGGTCCTAACAGGAACTAAAAGATGTGATCACATCAGTCCTGTGTTAAAATCACTTCACTGGCTTCCTGTCGAGTTTAGAATTAAATTCAAAGTTCTCCTCCTGACATACAAAGCCTTAAACAATATGGCCCCATCATATCTTCAGGATGCCATTGTCCCCTATCAGCCAAATAGAGCACTTCGCTCTCAGAATGCAGGATTATTAGTGGTTCCTAGAGTGTCTAAAAGTACAGTGGGGGAGAGCCTTCAGTTACCAAGCTCCTGTGTTATGGAATCAACTCCTGTTGATGTTAAACAGGCACCCACAGTCTCTTTATTTAAGACCAGGCTTAAAACCTTCCTCTTGAATAGCTTATGACCAGGTTACTTAGTTGATGTCACTAAGATAAGCTGCCGCAGGAGATAACAAGCTGGGGAAGTGTGGCAACCTGAGCACTGTCCTCTGTTTCCTCCTTTTTTCTCACCAGCATCACTCACTATGTTCTCATCTGTAGTTTGTTCATTGCTATTCACATGTTGCCCCTGTCCCACTCCTGTGGAGTGGAACTCTCAGGCGCCTGATGGCAGCTGGACCTCTCTCCTCCTCCTCGCCTGGCTCCTCCTCTTCGCCTGGCTCCTCCTCCTCGCCTGGCTCCTCCTCCTCGCCCGGCTCCTCCTCCTCGCCCCTCTTCTCCTCCTCCTCTGGCCCACGGGCCTGGACCTCTATAGCCTGTCCGTCCATGGGAGTGGATCCCTCCTTCACTGTAGTTCTCCCGAGGTTTCTTCTTTTCCCAGGACCCTGGGTTTTGGAGTTTTCCTTGCTGAGAAGGAGGGTCTAAGGACAGGGGATGACTGGACAATGTTTCATTTGCTGCTTTACATGAATGTTGTTTATTCCTGTTTTGATATGTCTGTGTGTATGTTTTACTCATCCATATCTTGGAACGCCCTTAGAGGCTACTGTTGTTGCGATTTTGGGCGCTACAAAATAAATTGAATTGAATTGAATTGAATTGTTGTCGGTCCTAAAGGTCAGAGAGATTCTCTGTCAGACCAGATAATCTCACTTGACAATGTGAGTATAGCCTCTAGCTCTACTGTAAAAAACCTTGGAGTCGTATTTGACCAAAATCTCTCATTCACAGCTCATATAAACCAAGCTTGTAAAACTGCATATTTTCACCTGCGAAACATAACTAAAATCAGAAAAATTTTGCCTAAAAATGATGCTGAAAAACTTATCCATGCATTTGTTACATCCAGACTAGATTACTGTAATTCTCTGCTCACCGTCTGCACTAAAGGTACTTTAAGAAGCTTCCAGTTGGTCCAAAATGCAGCGGCCAGGGTCCTAACAGGAACTAAAAGACGTGATCACATCAGTCCTGTGTTAAAATCACTTCACTGGCTTCCTGTCGAGTTTAGAATTAAATTCAAAGTTCTCCTTCTGACATACAAAGCCTTAAACAATATGGCCCCATCATATCTTCAGGATGCCATTGTCCCCTATCAGCCAAATAGAGCACTTCGCTCTCAGAATGCAGGATTATTAGTGGTTCCTAGAGTGTCTAAAAGTACAGTGGGGGGAGAGCCTTCAGTTACCAAGCTCCTGTGTTATGGAATCAACTCCCTGTTGATGTTAAACAGGCACCCACAGTCTCTTTATTTAAGACCAGGCTTAAAACCTTCCTCTTGAATAGCTTATGACCAGGTTACTTAGTTGATGTCACTAAGATAAGCTGCCGCAGGAGATAACAAGCTGGGAAGTGTGGCAACCTGAGCACTGTCCTCTGTTTCCTCCTTTTTCTCACCAGCATCACTCACTATGTTCTCATCTGTAGTTTGTTCATTGCTATTCACATGTTGTCCCCTGTCCCACTCCCCCTGTGGAGTGGAACTCTTTCAGACGCCTGATGGCAGCTGGACCTCTCTCCTCCTCCTCGCCTGGCTCCTCCTCTTCGCCTGGCTCCTCCTCCTCGCCTGGCTCCTCCTCCTCGCCCGGCTCCTCCTCCGCCCCTCTTCTCCTCCTCCTCTGGCCCACGGGCCTGGACATCTATAGCCTGTCCGTCCATGGGAGTGGATCCCTCCTTCACTGTAGTTCTCCCGAGGTTTCTTCTTTTTCCCAGGACCCTGGGTTTTGGAGTTTTTCCTTGCTGAGAAGGAGGGTCTAAGGACAGGGGATGACTGGACAATGTTTCATTTGCTGCTTTACATGAATGTTGTTTATTCCTGTTTTGATATGTCTGTGTGTATGTTTTACTCATCCATATCTTGGAACGCCCTTAGAGGCAACTGTTGTTGCGATTTTGGGCGCTACAAAATAAATTGAATTGAAATTGAATTGAACTAATCGATTAAATCGATTAAAATCGACTATTAAAATAGTTGGCAACTAATTTAGTAATCGATTAGTTGAGTAGTTCACGTGACAAAGTCCAAGCGGGAGAATCGGGGGAAAAAAGAGGACACTTGAGAAATGGCGTCTCCCCTTTAAAATCAGTAGGACTCTGGTGAGATTTCACAAACATATTGGCAACCTTTTTTTGACATGAAAAGTAGTTGGGTTGCATTACTGGTACAAGTTAATAGGAACGTTTTAATCACAACGTATTGTTTGACACTATACAAGTTAAACCGAAGTTGCTTGGTGTTAGCTAGTTAGCACATATTAGCCGCGATTGCATTGGAACAATGTGTTTCTAAGCCATTAACTAGTCCAGTTAACCTCTTAAACCCCACAGCCACCAAATTTGGGGCTAGCGCCTCTTTGTAAATTCATACATCTCTATTTACAACATACTGAGTGCTACACTGTCATGTTATACACCGTTGGAATCAGCAGAAACACGGCTAACAATTTATCCACTTCATTTTCACCACAGCACTTCACATCTCAAACTGAAGCCCTCTATATCCACACATATAAAAATACAACTGTCTGACACTCTTACAACTTCTGCCTCAAAGCAAACACGACCCTTCACCCTTCCCCCATAAGTTATATATCGCCTGAAAGCTGCTTCCGCGGTATCAGCCTCTGTAGCTCAAACCTTCACCAAGCTAGCAGCCAAGAAACACAGAAAAAAGTAGCTTTCAATCAAGCCAAATCAAATAAATCAAGTCTTACCTTTGCCTTCTTCCCATCTGAAATAAATCCCATCTGCATAAAAGTCCTTTCTGTGAGTAATCCAACACTCTCCATCGGGAAAGAATGTGATTTAGCTCGATAGGACTCCCCCGCGGGTTGGTTTAGCACTTGTTTGGGTCAGTGTGCGCGTGAGTAAAAAGTAGGGACCTCGCTTCTCCGCGCTGTGATTCGCTGGTGCTCCTGTCCATCACAGAGTGTGATGGACACACACCGTGATTGGTCAAAGCTTTGTTGATCTGACCGCGTGCGTAATAGAGAGAGGGGTTGGCAGAGCGAGCACAGCTTCCGTGCGTAAACCCAGGACGCACGGCTAACTTACTTTTAGCACAGTTTTGGAGCACTTTCCTTCTTTTTATCCGATTAATAATCGATTAGTTGAAAAAATAATCGCCAGATTAATCGATTATGAAAATAATCGTTAGTTGCAGCCCTAATTACTATTACTAATCTGCATAAATAAACTCAACTTCACAACATATAAACCATCACCACTACAGAGCCACATCAGTGTGAGATCAGAATGTGTTTAATGCGGCTTTAAACATTTGTTTATGTTTTACAGAAACTTAAAACCACATGGCTCATTTGCATAAACAGTAAATGATGGGAAAAAACAGCTCTTTCCTTGTGCCGATGCTTCTGTGGGACTAAAGGGACTCAGTGGAATATGAGTGTTCTCTCTGTGACAGAGGATGTTCTGGAGATGGTGAGTCTGTTCTTTAGATGGTTCATGTTTTGAGAGATCGTACGTGTGCAGGTCGTACGTGTGCAGGTTTAGTGCAGCTCTTTATTTAACATCATTTCACTTTATTTCTGTTGGTCACTTTATTTATTTTGGCCTCTCTTGTGATGAAAAGACTGAAAAGTGTTTGTCTTTTGGACCCAGGCGCACCCGACTATTGCAGTAACCGGGACACTGCGTAAACCTGCACCAGGACCAAACCGGGACACTCAAAAACCCGATCATACCCGGGACACTGATGTGCAGGTAAACACACTCTGAGGGATATAGGGATCTCCAAGGAGCCAGAGCCGAGACGTGGAACTGTGAGGCTCCAGTGTTGTGCTCAGACGCAGCCTCGTCTCCTTACGCTACACACACCAACCTACATTCGGTTTGTTGATTAAAAATTAACCTGATCAATGAAATTCTTAATGATCAATTAATGATTAGTCGACTAAACCTGCCCATCCTTAGCTGGAAGACAGAAGTCGAGCTGCAACAACAGGAGCAGGACTGATGCTCGCGTCGCCTCTACACAAACCAAACTTAAACCACACGGCTCATTTGCATAAACTATAAGTGCTGAAAAAACTGTTTTGTTTTGCCGTTTGTTGTAATATTTCAAATGAACTCGCCTACGTCTGTATTGAAAGTCGCCTAAATCATAGTCATGCTGGTTAAAAGAATCTGAGTTCCAGATTTACCCAGTTTCGCTGAGCAAGATTTTTGTGAGGAAGAAATTAATCGCCCCAAATTGCCGTCCGGTCACAAATAAACGCCTGGTCTGTTAAGTGACTAAAACAAATAAACACCCCGGTTCTTATTTGGTAATTTAAGGTAAACAAAAAAATGTCTTGTAAATGTGGCTGAAATGTTTTATTTTTAAATACCAGATGTGTTTTATTGTGAAAGGAACTTAATGTGATGCTAATGCAATGTAACCGTTATATTGCCTATTCTAAAACAAAAAGAACAAGAGCTCCTCCAGCGGGGCAAAATACGCCCGTACTTTGAATTATTGTATATAGAATTAAGTTAGAATTTGTCAAACCTAGTTAAAGATGAATTGTTGGTGCAGTTTGGAAGTTTGACATTCCTAGGTGAGACGGTTGTGGAGTTAGAGCGTGGACAAGAAATTGTCCACAGACAGACGGACAGACGGACAGACAGACGGACGGATAATCAATAGGGAAATCTGGCTCTTGCAGTAGGAGTATGAGTATGACATCATCACATTCTAGAATCGGAATTACCCCAATCAGATTGCAGCAACAGAACTTAAAGACACTACAAAGCTTTGAAGTGTCCACAAACGGATAGACGGACGGACGGAGCCATACCATAATACGTCCCGTCTTATTACAACGGGCGTATAAAAATGTTAAGTTCACGTTGTTGTTGTGTTTAATAAAAAAAGGTGAGGAGTGAATAAGAAATCCACCTCTGTCATCAGTTCGAGAAGTTTCACTGTGTAATAACAAGGCCCAGACAACTGTAGTGAAACTGGAGTCCGAGTTCACAAACTGGGCCAACATCTGCACATCGTCATGAAGCAGAAACTGGCGTAGAGGCTTTTTGTCTTCTCTGTCAGTGTAAATAAACTGAGTGAAATAACGTTTTCAGAATAGCTTCAGAGGGTGGAGTCATTATTTCACCCCAAACACGACACTGTTGTCAGTTGAAAGGATTTGAAGCCGTGAGATTAATACGACAGGTTTGTGGAGCCGATCCCAAACAAAAAACGAGAAGGTTCAACAGGTTCGGAGCAGAGTTCTACAGGCCTCTGTCCTCCATCTGAAACAACTTCATCATCAGAGTCTGGAACATGAACTCAACCCATTATCACTTGTCTAAACTCAACTTCTACCTAAACTTACCAACATCTTAAAAAGGGCTTACATTACAAAAAATGACTCTTGTGAGCTTTAAGTCATGTTAGAATGATGCTACCTCCTCAAAAACAGACCTGGATTTGTGTTTTATTTCGTGCTGTCAATCGATTCAAATATTTTATCGTGATTAATGTCATGAATGCCATAGTTAATTAATAAATCGCAAATTACTGGCACATTTTGGTCCCTAGAATCATCATTTTAACTCTTAACAACATAGAAAAGTGGTTAGGCTTTGTGCAAATGTTTATATTTTTATTGTGACCGTGTTTGTTCCGGCGCTGCTGTACTAAGGGCAAAGACGTCATCATACGGCGCTGTTTGTTTACATGTTGCAGCAGAGTGGAGAAAATAAGTCCAGCGGCAGAAATATCTATTAAAACGTGAGACAGATATGAGCCCTGCTGCGATACGCTCCTCCTTGAGTTTATGCATATATACAACAGCTCAAAGGTCAGCGCAGATTTGTTATGTTTTGGACTGGACTTTATTTCGTGTTTTTCATCAGTGCACCTGTCACCGTTTTCCTTCCTCTTTACCGCCAGATCCTGTTGTTTTCCATTACAGCAGTGGCCACAGCTTATGAAAAAACTAGTTTGTGCTAAAAAAAAAAATTAACTCCCTTAAAAATGTTGTTGCATTAACTCGTGAATAATGCGAGATTTTTGACACATTTTTGTTTCACTCATGTTTGAGTGGTCCTGCATTATTAGGGTGTCTGCATCTACAAAGCATGAAGTGGTAGTTTTTAAGTCAACAGCTCTTTTTACCTTTACCTTTTAGCACCGCCTGAGCTGAGTGGCCCTCTGTGCTGTTTATGCTTTACTTATTTATTGCTTTTATCTCTTCATTGTTACTCTGTGGTTTGATGGTTGTGTTTTAGGACTAGTATGATTGGGTGTATGGTTCTTGCTTGTGTGTTTTTTGTTTTTGTTTTGGCTGGTTTTACTGTGTTAAGACTGGTGTGGTCAAATCGGAGTGTTTATTTTTATTATTTTATTATTGTTGTTTTTGCTCTGTGCTTGTGCAGCACTTTAGAAACTGTTTATGAAATGTGCTATAGAAATAAAGTGGATTGGATTGGACTTTTAGTTCAGTAGAGATGGACAATTCCAGAGCTGAAATTATCCAAATGATTCTAGTGAAGGTGTGTGGAGTTTAAAAACACAATGGAGCACTTCCTGTATCACCACATGATATGACATGGGAAGGTGGAACAGAGTGTTTGACAGAAGAACTCTCTTAATCTGCAGGTTTGTGAGTTAAACATGTGTGAATGAAACAAAACACAACTCCAGGTCTGTTTGTGATGAGGAAACTACATTAGAAAACATGAGAAAATAATGTAATATGGCCCTAATATCGAATCTGTGTATTATTCGTTTTTCAATATAAAACCAAACATAAGAAAACAGTTTTTTTCATTATTTGTCTCCAAAACCAAAATGCAAAAATGGATAACGATTTGTTTTTTCAGTTTTCGATTTTGTGTTTAAATGAAAAATGGAAAAAAGGGCAAAAGCGCCTGACTTTGAATTATTGTACATAGAATTCTAGAATCGAATTCCACCAATCAGATCGCAGCAACAGAACTTAAAGACACTACAAAGCTTTAATGTGTCAAAGCTCAAAGAAGCAGAGAATGTGGTTGTTCTGCGCTTTCAGCAGCAGAACATTATGAGAAGATTAAACAGATCTTTCATGAAGACAAAGCTTCAAAGATTTCAAACGCTTTGAACCAGAGACTAAGACCAGGACTAAACGGACGGTCTAAACCAGGTCTAAACCAGGTCTAAGCCAGGTCTAAACCAGGTCTAAAATCAGAACTAAACGCGCATTAAACCAGGTCTAAACCAGGTCTAAACCGCAACTTGCTCAAGGATCAAAACTGGACAAAACGGAAAACGGCCGTTATCCGTTTTCCCCATTTTTCATTTAAACACAAAATCAAAAACTGAAAAAAACCCCAATGTTATCCGTTTTTTCATTTTGGTTTTGGAGACAATGAAAAAAACAGTTGTTTTTTCATTTTCTTATTTTTGGTTTTATATTGAAAAACAAATGAACGAATGATACACGGATTATACGGGTCAAAAGTGTCCACAGTCTTCGTCAGTGTCCTGTTTCCAAATGTGGTAAACACAAACTTGTATAACACCATCACATGTAGAGCGGGAGCAGCTCACATCAGGGTTTACTCCTAAATGACAACACAAACACACACTTGTGCTGTTTGACCCACTTAACACAACCCCGGGACATGGTCTTATGCCTTTAGTCACTTTTCCTGCTCCTCTGACACTGCAAAATAGATCGAGATTAGTTCAGTGGTTTAAATTCAGAATTATAATCTTAACTTGAGTAGTTTTGATTGTTATTAAGATCTATTTATTAGTGCATTGTTTCTTATTTTATTATATCGACTTTTTAGATGGGTAATAAGAAAATTGCACTGACTGATTTTTAATAACTAAACTTGCGCTTGTGTCAGACCATTTAAAAAAAAAAAAAAGAAAATCATAAAAAAGTCATGAGTCTCTACATGGGTGTGACTTTCTGAAATAAGTGATGAAAAATATTGAACTTTTACATCAGCCGTTTCCAACCTGTAGCTCTCCACCCCCTCCCAAGCAGCTCGGAATTATACATACTACGCTGAATAACTTTGATGGATCAAATGCCTATTTCCTTTGTAAATATATAATGTTTATGCCTAATTTTGTGCACTGATAAAAGGATAATAGGTTATGTTTTATAGACATCTAAGTGTACTCTTATATTTACTAAATTAGCTCACGGTTCGAGAGTTGGAGGATTAGCTCAAGGTTGGAGGCCTCTGTTTTACATGATATTCAGATTTTTTTTTTTTAGATGGTGTGTATAGTACCAGTCTATGATCCCTGTGGTATAATTTGGACATTTTAAATCTCAATATTCAGCTTGCCGAGGGAGTTTTCACATGTTATTGTGATAGCTGTGTATGTGCCCTCCTCTGCTAACGCTGATAATGCTTGTGAAGCGCTGCTCTCCTGCTCTAGTCGACTACAGACCCAGCATCCCCAGGCTCTCTTCCTAGTGTCAGGAGACTTCAACCACAGCTCCCCCAAGACGGTGCTGCCCACGTTCACCCAGTACATTAAATGCCACACAAGGGACAATAAAACTTTGGATCTGTTTTTTGCAAATGCCAAGGAGGCTTACTCTGCATCTGCACTGCCCCCCCTGGGAAGAGCGGACCACAACATTGTCCATCTGCGACCTGTGTACGTTCCTATTGTACACAGCCTGTTGTGCCACGTGTGGTGAAAAGGTGGACTCCTGAGAGCGAGGAGGCTCTGAGAGACTGCTTTGACACCACTGTGTGGGCAGAGCTCTGTGACCCGCATGGGGAGGACATTAATGCAATGACAGAGTGCATCACGGACTACATCAACTTCTGCTACGAGAACACTGTACCATCTCGCACGATGCTTTCATAACAACAAGCCGTGGATTAACGCTGACATAAAGGCCCTGCTAAAGGACAAGAAGAGGGCTTTTAGGTCAGGGAACAAAGAGGAGCTGAGGTCTGCACAGAAGAGGCTGAGGAGGAAGATCAGGAAAGCCAAGGCCCAGTATCGGAGGAAGATCAGAACATCCAGGGGGTGTGGAGAAGCCTGAAAACCATCTCAGGCTTCAAAACGCCCCCTGTCCAGGTGGAGGGTGACCTGCAGTGGGCTCTGGTGATCTGAACCAACACTTCCTGAGGTTTGATCAAGCACCCACCCCTCCCCCCGCACAGTTGCACACCACCACCTCCATGAATGGACAGACAGCTGCTACTGTTCACACCTCTGCTCCAGCTCTGAGACTCTCCACTACTGCAGAGGGAGGCACCCCTCCCCCCAGCACATCACCCCCCTGCCCAGCGGCACGGTGGCTGAGTGGCAACACTCAGGCCTCACAGCAAGAAGGTTGCGGGTTCGATCCCCGGGTCGCCCGGGCCTTTCTGTGTGGAGTTTGCATGTTCCTCCCCGTGTCTGGATGGGTTTCCTCCAGGCTCCGGTTTCCCCCATCAACCCAAAACATGCAGCACCTGAACTAACATCAAGGACCATGTTGTCCACCCTCCTGTGGGCTCACCACCTGCAGAGGGGCTCATAGGGGGTCAGGTGCTATGAGTATTGGGCAGCAAGATGCCCCCGCGACCCAGCCGGATTAAGCGGGAGAAGATGGATGGATGGACTTAATAAAAGAAAAAAGTCTACTAGAATGAAAACTGTGGTGCCCGTGGAGCTGACGTCAACGTTAAACCCTCCAGACCTAAGAGAAATTTTAGTACATTAGTCCTCGCCTGGAGTTTTTTTCTTAATTTTAGTATTAAAACTACCCCTTTTCCCCCTAATGAAGTGTTCTACATCCTTTTTCCAGCACAACCTGTTATTTCACAATCTGCTGCTGCAGTTGTGTCATATGGCTGTGATAAAAGCTACAGGACCAGAAATACAAATGAAAAAAAAAAAAAGTATAAACATCTTTTTGGACATAAAAAATTTAATTTAGGGCCTTAGCTACAAAAGTGCAAAATATCAAGTCTGTGAGTAAACTAAAAATATCCTTAGTGCCTCAAAACAGCTCCTGTCAGGTCCAGGGCCAGAGCCACAGCACTTCTGCATTTCCACGGTGGAAATTACTTTTGGATTTGGACTGAAATAAACCTTTCAATAAAAATAGGATGGGATGTGCAATTACACAGACCAAGATGTATAATTTGCCATTTATTTGAGAAATAACTGGACTTAGAGCGGCTTTTTCAATAGTTATGAACATAAACACTCAAGCAGTCGACTATTTTGACTCACTTCACTCTTTGGCAAAGTTTGGACACATGAGTTTGGTGGAAAACAAAGTTCCTGTTTTTCATTTGTACGAAAATGATTAAGAAAATCAACAATATTATAATTGTAATAAATCGATAAATCAATTAATATTCCTAATATGGAACTCCAAAAGCGGTCCTATAACTGGAAACCACCACTTTAGGTAATTTCTTTCTAGTCTAAGTTTGTGCTCTAAATACAACTGTGAGACGGCACAAGGGAAACAACGATAATATGCTTAAAAGCTCTAAAATGTCTTTAAATCCTGTCAGAAACGTTAGAAAAAAGTGACATAATCCACAAACAATAAAATCTACTACAACAAATCCAGATTAATCCAGATTATAACCAGTGCTACAGTTGGATTACTTATTTATTGACTTATTTATTTATTTATTGGTCCCTCTATTTCCACATTGCTGTCGATTTAGCACATTTGGCTCCTGCTCTGTAAATGTCACTGCGGCCCCGCACTCTCCCCGGGGCCGAATTAAGTGTGGCGCAATGCAGAGCAGCTGGGTCCCCCAACCACAGCTATGCACAGACGCTTAAAGGGCCCGTATAAGACACCGGTACTGATCTGTGTTCTAATTTCCTCCTCACAAACAGACCTGGAGTCGAGTTTTGTTTCATTCACACATGTTTAACACACAAACCTGCGCGTTTAGAGTTAGAATTCTTCTCTGAAAACACTCCAGACACTTTCACTAGAATCATTTGGATAATTTAAGCCCTAAAACTGACAATCTCTTCTTAACTAAAAGGAGCTGTTCACTTGAAAACTACCACTTCGTGACATCACAAGGTGGAGCAGAGCGTTTAGAGCTTTTGGAGATGTAGACGGACTAATAATAAAAGATTATTAAAACGTGTGAATGAAACAAAACAAATCTCTAGGTAAGTTCTTGAGGAAGTAACAACATTATAACCGATAAATAAATAAATAAATAATTGTGTTTGATATTGGATTTTTAAAGATAAATGCTTTAAATCATGAGCTGCTAAATAAGAAAAATGCCCATCGTCCACAAACAGCCCCGAGGCTCACAGCTCGAGTTTGAGATCCGGCATTTTACCAACACTTCTAAGAAACAAATCCAATTGGAGGGTCCCGGAGGAGAGGGATTACCCAGGCTCAGCTCACACACTCTGGGCCGTGTCACCTCAGATGTTCGGCTCAGTCTGATGGTTTTGTAATGATGTTGTGCTGCAAACAGCTAATCTCACGCTTTGGTTTCCTGCCCCCGTGCAGAATACAGATGTACTCTAAGCTCTGGAGGGCGGGATGCTGAGTCGGTAATACTCACGTCTAACAGCAAGAACGTTCCAGGTGTGATTTGCCTTTTGCTTTCACTGCGTGGAGTTTGCATGTTCTCCCTGTGTCTGGAAGTGTTTCCCCCATGAACCCAAAACATGCACAACAGGTCAAATCCTCCAGCTAAAGGAATCCTGACCAAGACTAGACCGAGATTAGACCAGGGATGAGACATGATTTTCGAATATTCGTTATATGTTAAAATACTGAATAGTAATTTTAATGCTGTTTTATCTTATCTCACTTAAAGGACTCGCAGTCCTGTTTGGTGAGGATTACAGTGAGGAGAGGGGAACGTGCACAACTGAACCAGAGCACTTCCAGTTTAGATACAAGTCAATTATTATTATTTGTGAAATGTGTTGCAATACTTCAGATACAAGTTTTTAAAGTATAAAAGACTGGAGATAAAGTCCACTTTATCTCCAGTCACTATCACTAATCTTCACCTCAGTCTGTGTGGATGGACACAGACACATGTGCTACTTTCACCTTTAAAAAAAAAAAATATTCAAATAGTTGTCATCACTTATAATAGAATAGGGTTTTTGTCAAAAATTCACATCCCTAGACTAAACTAGATCTGGACTAGACTAGATCTGGACTAGACTAGATCTGGACTAGACTAGATCTGGACTAGGCTAGATCTGGGCAAGGCTAGATCTGGACTAGACTAGATCTAGACTAGACTAGATCTGGACTAGACTAGATCTGGCCTAGACTAGATCTGGCCTAGACTAGATCTGGACTAGACTAGATCTGGACTAGACTAGATCTGGCCTAGACTAGACTAGATCTGGACTAGACTAGATCTGGACTAGGCTAGATCTGGACTAGGCTAGATCTGGACTAGACTAGATCTGGACTAGGCTAGATCTGGGCAAGGCTAGATCTGGACTAGACTAGATCTAGACTAGACTAGATCTGGACTAGACTAGATCTGGACTAGACTAGATCTGGACTAGACTAGATCTGGACTAGGCTAGATCTGGACTAGACTAGATCTGGACTAGACTAGATCTGGACTAGACTAGATCTGGACTAGACTAGATCTGGACTAGACTAGATCTGGACTAGACTAGATCTGGACTAGGCTAGATCTAGACTAGACTAGATCTGGACTAGACTAGATCTGGACTAGGCTAGATCTGCACTAGGCTAGATCTGGACTAGACTAGATCTGGACTAGACTAGATCTGGACTAGACTAGATCTGGACTAGGCTAGATCTGGGCTAGGCTAGATCTGGACTAGACTAGATCTAGACTAGACTAGATCTGGCCTAGACTAGATCTGGCCTAGACTAGATCTGGCCTAGACTAGATCTGGCCTAGACTAGATCTGGCCTAGACTAGATCTGGCCTAGACTAGATCTGGACTAGACTAGATCTGGACTAGACTAGATCTGGAGATGGGCCCCTGAGTTCTGTGAGCAGCACTGTAGAGAATGAACGTCCCCCACAAGGGATCAATAACATACTTTATACTTAAAATATGTCTGCTGTGTACTGTGTGCATCTAATAAGAAAACATTTTATTGTCAGATAATCAGGAAGTGCACATTAGTAAGCTAGTTGTTGTTGCTTTTACAATCACATCACAATCCGCATGAGAGAAGTGAAAACAGTTTATCCACTCAGAATCCATGAGGTAAGTGAAGAACTGTAAAAGTCAGGCACAGCACCTTTGCATAACAAGTTAAGTGCAATTAAATGTAAAAATATACAAACATTTAGTTTTGAGGGAAAAAAGTCTTAAAATGGATTTCTATCGACTAAACAAATCTTAATACATTCTATGACCAAGGTCTTCTGCCTCTGGTGCTGATCCCGTCTGATCCGGTCTGATCCTGTGTCTGCGACGGGACTGAGGAGACGAGGAGGCGAGAGGAGGAAGGACGGCTGAGCGATACGGCCCCGATTATGTTTTTATGATGCTCGTCTTTCATTGGTGGAAGTTCTTTACGTTTTCATTCACTTACACTTGTGCGTCTAGTTGTAACTGTACAATAACTCGGTTTTGCAAGTAAGAAAGTCTGGGGTAAACTTAAAAATAATCCTTGATTCCACGATTTTTCAAAATGTCAAAATCTCCATTATTAAAAACCCCAATTGATCCTATTCAATGAACTGCTGAGCCCAAAGAGGACGTGAGGGAAGGACGCCACGAGATGCAGCTGAATAATTTGGAAAAATAGGATTTTTTTTTTTCCAGCCTGATAATAATAATTTTCTGCATTACACAACTACAACTCACAAATTCAAACACATTGCATTACTTTATTTTATATGTTTTACACTGTATTTTTATTTATTTATGTATGTTTTTGTTGTACTTTATTGTCTAGAATGTTTGGCCTGTGTTGATTTATTCTTAAAGCTCTAAGCAGGTCTGTGGACATTCTCGATCATAAAGTTTCTAAAAATGAAACTTTGAAACTTCTGACACAGATTTCACACCAGTGACACCACCTAGTGGACAGTGTGAGTATAACGGCTGAAAGGAGCTTCTGTGCAACACACATCTGAATGTAAAAGAAAAAAAAGAACAAACATAGGGGTAAGAGCGAAAAAAGGGAGGGAGAGAGAAAGACAGAGGAAAGGAGTCAGAATAAAGAAGAAGGGAAGAGCTGAAGGGGGAGAGAGAAGAGCGGGGGGAGGACAGGAGGGAGGAAGGAGAGAGGCAGAGAAAGGGATGAAAAGATTCTGAACAAGAAAGCAGAGGAAACAGGACACAATGGACTTCAAACAGAGAAAGAACATGAAAAGAGCAGACAGAAGATGTGAGGAGGAGGAGGAGGAGGGGCCGACAACACTTAAAGCTACACTGTGTCACTTTTCAGGTCTCTTGTCTCCATGGATGTGTTAATGCTTTTGTTCTAGGCGGATAATGTCAGTGTCTTGTCAAAGGACATAACAGCAGTGTGTGTGTGTGTGTGTGTGTGTGTGTATGTGTGTGTGTGTGTGTGTGTGTGTGTATGTGTGTGTGTGTGTATGTGTGTGTGTGTGTGTGTGTGTGTGTGTGTGTGTATGTGTGTGTGTGTGTATGTGTGTGTGTGTGTGTGTGTATGTGTGTGTGTATGTGTGTGTGTGTGTGTATGTGTGTGTGTGTGTGTGTATGTGTGTGTGTGTGTGTGTGTGTGTGTGTATGTGTGTGTGTGTGTGTGTGTGTGTGTGTATGTGTATGTGTGTGTGTGTGTGTGTGTGTGTATATACATATAACCTGCCTCCCTCCAGTGTCTGAACGGTGCATTAAAATAAGTAAAAAATAAAATGTAGACCTGGTTTAGGTCTGTGTGCAGGTCACATGATCAGTGTTCACCTGTTCACACACACACACACTCGCACAGCAGTGTTCACACACACACACACACGCACAGCAGTGTTCACACACACACACACACACTGGGGGCGAGGTGGGGTAAGTGTCTTCCCCAAGGACACAACATCTACAGGAGCTGGAATCGCACCTCCAGCCTGTGCAGCAGTGAGGGGATTTTCACATATCGTCCCCTTTAAGTGAACCAAACTCTGTAAGGGGACCAAAAAGTGAACCGACAGAGCTCAGCTGGAACAGAAAAATACCTCCGTTGGTTTTGTGTTCGCACTGTGAGTTTATTCCAAACAGGGCCGGGTTTCCCCCTGTCCACACCTCGTCCAGGTATCGCAAAGGCTTCATCTTCATTTTTTTGCATTTGCATTGGCGTAACGACCACGGCCATGTTTACAGCTGAGTGTTCCCGGTTTCACTCATGTGACGCATCCACGGCAAGCAAAGGAGGTCGCGATACAGTGAAAAAGGCGAAGAGAACCTGGAGCGCTTTGTGTTCACAATGTGCAGATCAGGTGAACTATACCTCGGACATTTTAGCAAACCGTACTGAGACCCTCCTGAGAAAGGACTCAGTACGGTTCACTAAAAAGTCAGCGGTGCGGTTCATTTCAGAGGGTCTGGGTTGGAGCGTTCACATATGCACAAAAAAAATGCTGAGTTATCGGTTTGTTTAAATGGCTGAAAGCACCAAGTGTGAAAACACCCTTAATCTCACCGCTTTTCTAGGCCAGTCATGATCATTACTAAACCGATTTATTGTTCAATACGTGACAGATGAAACAATAGTGTTGGTAAATCAATATTTATCGTGAGTGCTTTTGTTTGTAATAATGGGGACTTTATTAATGGCTCTTTATTTGTCTGCACCATCATGAGATCTGAGCTGTAGAACATTGACTTATGAACTTCATTACTTAAGTGTTTCATTCTGTATCTATTTTTTGCAGCTCTTTTCGTTTTAACACTTTTTGGGGATAATTCTGCTCCTGCCACAGGGACGACCGGACATACAGTTGTAAAAGAAAAGCCCGAATCAGAGCCACTCACCACGATCATTTCTGACGGCTCCAAAGTGATGCATTCACAGCCCCGGCGTCCTCCCAGCTGCTTCCCAAAACTGAAAAGAACAAAACAAACACACGTTACACACACGAGACAACACGGTGCAGCGTTTATACTGTAAAGCAAACGTTTTAACACGTTTCAATATTAGTAGCTTTCAGACAGTGGAAAATCCCCTCTCAACTTACTTAGAAATAGCCAAAACAATGATGAACCTGACATATTACGAGGTGCATTTTCCTGTTATATTCATCCAGCCCCAGCGCAGCATCTGATGGGTCAAATGCAGAGGGCAGGGACCATAAAGTGGACCTCATGCAACAGCATCTGCGCTACACCAAAGGGCTGCACTGTACTGTATGTCTTTATTTAATCTAAACTGCTATTTGACTTTGAGCAATGATCTAATCCAATTATGTGGGAGAACGGAAGGGCATCTGACACACAGGGACAGCAGAAGGACGGGAGGGCATCTGAGACACGAGCATATCAAAGAACGGGATCTGACACGGGGATATAGAATAGGCTGAGAGCTAAAAATGAATACCAATGCTAAGGTTTTAAAAAAAAAATGTTAAAAATAATAATGAAAACCTCCAGAATAAAGTATAATATGTACAGTGAGTTTCAGTGAACACGGCAAAAATGAGTTGAACATTTATCAGATCAAGTTGCTCTGGTTTTCTTCACTTTGACAGTTGATGGGAACATTGTGGTCTGTGCAGTTTCATTATTTAATTTAATCTAAAACCGCTCAATAAACCAGAAGTGAAGAGCTGAAATTCCCACAGACGGCTGCAGAGGAATGAAACAATTTGCCGCATTGTGCGACTCTGAAAACGGTCCTGAAACAATGACGTGTGTGTAGTTTGGTTCCTGGAGGTGGGACGTGCAGAGGAGGTTCGCTGCGATGAAAAAAATGCTCGAAGAATGGAAACGGACTATAAAGAATGAAATGTACGGTATGTACGAGGAAGAAATGTATTTCAGAACCAAAAAAAGGGCTGTGTGGTTAAAGTTTGAAGAGATTTAAAATGACAATATCTATTTCTATTTCTAACACTTTCCACAACCACACAGAATCAAACCCCGGAGGTACATCCGAGGAGCGTGTAGCACATGGATCTATTAAAATAACTGGATTGGGTGTTGCTGCTTGTATCTGTCTTGAGTTGGTGTAATGACACACTCTGGAACATCAGCGAAAAAAATCCCTCCTGCCCAGAAAGGATTTTTTTTTCCCCCCCACAGAGCGGAGTGCAATTATCACAAACTACTCGAGTTCGGCTCACAGGTCACCTACAGCTTTTGGAAAGGTCGGATTTTGTGGCGATTTTTACCTATTTTTAGATCATAAACTTTTTTTCCTCAGCTCAAAATCCTTCATTTGTCTTAAAAACAGCTTTGGAATCGTTAGCGGCGGCAGTGCTCTGCTCTGCTCTACTTCCTCTCGCTCTGATTGGTCATGTGTCCGTTGGAGAAAAGATGTTCAATGGGCAAGGAGCCACTGGAAGAACATCGCCGACTAATCTGGAGACATGCACCATTAAACTGGGACTATTGTCTTGTATGGGCAGCAGCAATGCAAAAAAACTTAAGATATAAACACTTAACCCCTGAAGACCTGAGGGCAATTTTAGTACATTTCTCCTCGTCTGGATTTTTTTTTTTTTTTAATTTTGCTTTTAAAACTGCCCCTTTTACCCCCTAATGAAGTGTTCTACCTCCTTTTGTTCAGTCCAACCTGTTATTTCACAATCTGCTGCTGTAGTTGTGTCATGAGGCTGTGATAAAAGCTACAGGACCAGAAATAGAGATGGAAAAAAAAAAAAAACAGAAAATAAAATTCACACTCTTTTATACAAAACACACAGCAAACATGTAGAAACAACTTTTTGGACATAAAAATGCTTAATTTAGGGCCTTAGCTACAAAAATGCAAAATATCAAGTCTATAAGTAAATTAAAAATCTCCTTATTGCCCTAAAAACAAAAAAAAAGTGTAATCGCTCCATTACTTTTCTGGTCCAGTCCTGGAAACAGCTCCTGTCAGGTCCAGGGCCAGAGCCACAGCACTTCTGCATTTCCAGGTGTTTATTACATTTGTATTTGTTCATTTTGAGTGAAATAAACCTTTAAATAAAAATAGAAAGAGATGCACAATCACACACACCAAGATGTGTAATTTTCCATGTGTGTGAGAATTAACTCCACTTAGAGTGACTTTTTCACTCGTTATAAACACACACAGTCAGAGGAGTCGACCATCTTGACTCACTTCACTCTTTGGCAAAGTTTGGCTCGATCAAAATGGACGGAGCGCATGAGTTTGGGGAAAACAAAGTTCCTATTGGACACTCGTTTTGCTCACGTCATCACACAGCGCGAGTGTGACGTAGGATAAAGCCGCAGAAATGTACGGAAACCTCTATGTCTGCACTTTCAGAGGGGAAAAGGAAGTTTCTGTCTTTTACGGTTAGAAAGTTCTGCGCGGTTATAGAAAACATATTCCTCATTATCGTATATAACGTAGGTCTTGGATTGTTAAATCTAACAGAAACTGACAGAACAGAAAAGTAGTGAAATGATCTTGCTGCTTCAACAGATGATTTTACTTGACAAGTTAAAATAAACGACCTCTAGACGAGAATGAAGCGTCTCAGAACTAGTAAGCCGATAATAAATCTGAAAACAAGACGAATAACCTGATACAAGTTTCAAACTCTTGGCCAGAAATGTGCAGCGCCTGTTTAGACCCCGGGGTTTGGCTCTGACCAGTCACAGCAACAGGAGCCAGAGTTTTTAAGACAACTGAAGGATTTAAAACTTTCTGATTCTGAAAAGTTTCTGATCTGAAAATAGGCAAAAATCTGCACAAAATCCCCGTCAGTCCCTGTGAGCCAAACATGAGCAGGTTGTGTTACATTGTGCTCTAAGAAAAACGCTTTGCAGACAGGAGGGGATTTGTGTTTATTTATTCGATTATTTATTTAGAAGAATTAATTAATTTAGTCGTAGTCGTAGTAGTTTATTTTCTTCACTCGTGTACTTCATAGTTACAAACATTTCACATAATTTTAGGCTGAAGTAACAAGTCACAAAAAATGATGACGCCAAGAACACGACTAGGACCAAACGACAAGCAACAAGTTGAGAAAAGAGAAATGAAAAAATGTGTAAATCTATCTATTTATTAGATAGACAGATAGATAGATAGCAGCAGTTCTTTTGAGAAAACTCTATTCCACTTCCTACACCTAAGAAGAAAAGAATAAATGAATAAAAAATATATCTTTCCCTTCAAAATCATCATTTCTCCTACACACTAACCTGCTTCTGTAGCCGACAGCATCTACATTATCATCTTATTGTCTCTCTGTGTAATAAGAATATGTCTTTGAATCATTCTAACGCTCTGTATTTGTCTAGAGAATTCAATTTGTTTTTCATAAATGCCTTTATTGATGTCAATCCTTTTAACCTGTGATTCAGACTATTCCATAGATTCAATTCAATTCAATTCAATTCATTTTTGTAGCGCCCAAAATCACAACAGTTTCCTCTAAGGGCGTTCCAAGATTTTGATGAGTAAAACATACACACAGACATATCAAAACAGGAATAAACAACATTCATGTAAAGCAGCAAATGAAACATGGTCCAGTCATCCCCTGTCCTTAGACCCTCCTTCTCAGCAAGGAAAAACTCCAAAAAACCCAGGGTCCTGGGAAAAGAAGAAACCTCGGGGAGAACTACAGTGAAGGAGGGATCCACTCCCATGGACGGACAGGCTATAGATGTCCAGGCCCGTGGGCCAGTTCAGTATGGCCACAGCTACCCAGGTGGGGAAGGAGCCGGGGAGGAGCCAGGCGAGGAGGAGGAGCCAGGCGAGGAGGAGGAGCCGGGCGAGGAGGAGGGCCGGGCAGTGGCCCTAGATCTGCTCCGCTAACTGATAAACATCTACTTTTGGCCTTATTTTTTTGGATAGAAATGTGCTTTTTTGCTGCAACACCAACGGAGCAGCCACTCGCCAAAACTCGCCACAAACTTAAGCCAATCCCCTGTCCAGATATTTGAACAGAACCGCGATCACAAAGGCCATTATGAAGAGTCCTGGTGGCCCATCGCTCACTCAGTCCGTCCCTCGTGGTTCTATTAAAGCACATCAGTGAACATCTGTTTTCATTTCCACAACTTTCTCCCCAAAATATATCACTTTAGCTTTACTCCAACGTACTATTCAGACGTTAAAAAAGTGGAACAACATTCAAAACAGATGTTGAAAAACCCATTACAAGCACTACGGGGCTGTAGTCGGAGCGCAGCGTCTGTATCACTCAACCTGCGCCTGTGAAAGCCACTTTGAAGGTAAACAAATGAAAGTCTATGTCCTAAAGCAATAAAGCGCAGCAGCAGCAGCAGCAGCAGCAGCAGCAGCAGCAGCAGTGCACATGGGCTTCAACGTGTTCGCAAAATGTAATAAAAAAAATGCATCAAAATATCTGAGAGCGTTTTTATGACACCAGAAGCACACGCCTGGAACCTACAGATGATTTGGTGGTTTTGTTTGGCTGCGGAAAAGAATCAGGAAAAAGCAAAGACGCAAACACGGAATTACACCTTTACACATTACACAAAATCGACTTTTTGCAGTTTCTACCATGTTAAAACATCATTCCCTCATCAACAACATTCCTGATGGGTTTAGATGCATGTTTGAGTAATTGAGTGATCTCTCTGGGCCCTATTCAAACCCTCCTTATGTTTAGTAAGTTAAAACTGACTCTCACAGAATCAGTTTTAGTATTTTGTCAGGGTTTATATGAGTCAAGTCTGTTCTAGAGTTAATTTAACATTTTTGGAACTGTTAAGTAAAAGTAAGTAAGTAAAAGCTCCTGTTTAACCCCGAAATCAAGAGTTATATTAACGTTCTGAGAGTAAACGGATAACACTTTGTAGGGTTATCCTGATTTATCTGTTTAACACGCAGAGGGGGTTTATTTTTACACTATTTTAGTTAATTTAAGATGAAATTATGTACAAAACTGGTTCAAACTGGTTTTCTCTGGTGGGAGTGTGAAGTTGAATAAATTTCAGCCATATCACCTCTGGCAAATAACCCCAACCCCCAAACCCCCATTTAAATTTCAAATCGTTAAAATATCGTTCAAAAATCGTTCAAAACCCATTTTTAACCCTCCAGTTGTTGCCGTGTGCGTCGCCCATGCAGATATTTTCCAGAAATATAGAAAAACATGACAGAACACAATACACTACAACGTCACAAACCCGATGCAATGTGAATAGTTTTGACGCACGCTGATTGCATTGTGATGTCTCTGAAGGGGGAGTGACTTAGCATAGAGAGCAACACTGAACTGAAACTTATTAAACAATTGAAGATGCTGTTTTGGGCGAATAAAGCCATTTTGAAACAATAAAAGGGAACATGGAGATCTAAATCTGTGGCGTGTTACAGTTAATGCCCCACAGAAGTGCAACACCCCCTTAAACTATTTTGGTTTAGCCCCACTTCAACAACAAAGTCCCCAAAACGACAAGTCAAACTGGAGACGTCTTTGACACTATGGAACGCAATGCTAATTTTGTCCTTAAAGGTGCACTGCGTAACTTTTGGTGGAGGGTAACTACTTGTACCTACATGGCTCCATGGAGATGTTATTGCTGAATTTCTATCCATCTTTTGACATTAACCCTCGAAGACCTACGTTATCGTACACGATAACGAGGAATATGTTTTCTGTAACTGAACTTTCTAACGGTAAAAGACAGAAACTTCCTTTTCCCCTCTGAAAGTGCAGACATAGAGGTTTCCGTACATTTCTGCGGCTTTATCCTACGTCACACTCACGCTGTGTGATGACGTGAGCAAAACGAGTGTCCAATAGGAACTGTGTTTTCCCCAAACTCATGCGCTCCGTCCATTTTGATCGAGCCAAACTTTGCCAAAGAGTGAAGTGAGTCAAGATGGTCGACTCCTCTGACTGTGTGTGTTTATAACGAGGGAAAAAGTCGCTCTAAGTGGAGTTAATTCTCACACACATGGAAAATTACACATCTTGGTGTGTGTAATTGTGCATCTCTTTCTATTTTTATTTAAAGGTTTATTTCACTCAAAATGAACAAATCCAAATGTAATAAACACCTGGAAATGCAGAAGTGCTGTGGCTCTGGCCCTGGACCTGACAGGAGCTGTTTCCAGGACTGGACCAGAAAAGTAATGGAGCGATTGCACTTTTTTTGTTTTTAGGGCAATAAGGATATTTTTAATTTACTTACAGACTTGATATTTTGCATTTTTGTAGCTAAGGCCCTAAATTAAGCATTTTCATATTTCTGGTCCTGTAGCTTTTATCACAGCCTCATGACACAACTACAGCAGCAGATTGTGAAATAACAGGTTGGACTGAACAAAAGGATGTAGAACACTTCATTATAATAATAATAATAATAATGCATCAGTTTTATACAGCGCTTTTCTGGACACTCAAAGACGCTTTACAGAGCATTATTCATTCACTCCAGACCCGGTGGTGGTAAACTACTATTGTAGCTACAGCTGCCCTGGGGCAGACTGACAGAAGCGAGGCTGCCAATCTGCACCATCGGCCCCTCCGACCACCACCAACACTCACGCACACACCACTTTCATACTAGGCAATGTGGGTGATGTGCCTTGCCTAAGGACACGACGACAGTTTTTGCAACTGGCGCCCCACTGTGGCACCTGGAATTCCTTGTGGTCTCCCATCCAAGTACTAACCAGGCCCGGCCCTGCTTAGCTTCTGAGATCTGACGGGTTCAGGCTTTGACGAGCCGGTATGGCCACAATTATAACAACACATTATAGGGTAAAAGGGGCAGTTTTAAAAGCAAAATTAAGCGAGGAGAAATGTTCTAAAATTCAGGGGTTAAACATCTAGCATTTATTCATTGCAGCTGTTTCTATTGCTCAGAAATTAGGGGTGGGGCAAAACGGCAAAGATATCATACCGCGATTTTTAAAAAAATATAATCACGATTATATATTTTTTTAAATCGCGGTATGGGTCGCCCCCGCGACCCAGCTGGATTAAGCGGGAGAAGATGGATGGATAATCACGATTTCGATTTTATCACAATCTTAAATCAAAAAAAGAAAAACAAACATACATATGATTCAGAAATTCCTTGGTGACCTACTTGGAAATGGGTGGAGACAAAGCAATAACATGTTTAAGAGCTGCTTATGTAATAGAGCTGCACTGGGGCAAGACACATTTTACACAAATACATATAAGGAACAATTGGGTAAAGGGCAAATAATTATTGTTATTGGGAGAAAAACAAAACAAAAGTCCTCCCTTCTGTAGGTAAAAGAGCAAATGTGAATGTGTTGAAGAGAACAGAACCTGGAGTAAAGCGTGAGTGAAATGGAGGAGGTGGTTTTGGCCCCGCTCCAGCGCTGCACGTTCCCTTAATTAAAGCCAGCGCTCCTCAGGCTGTTAACAACGCTGAGTCGCCATTTAGCGCAACACGAACAGCAAGAAGAGGCAACCGGGCCCCGAGATCACAGGACCGGACACATACGGGCCCCGAGATCACAGGACCGGACACATACGGGCCCCGAGATCACAGGACCGGACACATACGGGCCCCGAGATCACAGGACCGGACACATACGGGCCCCGAGATCACAGGACCGGACACATACGGGCCCCGAGATCACAGGACCGGACACATACGGGCCCCGAGATCACAGGACCGGACACATACGGGCCCTGTGATCACAGGACCGGACTGCAACAGACACATACGGGCCCCGAGATCACAGGACCGGACACATACGGGCCCCGAGATCACAGGACCGGACACATACGGGCCCCCAAGATCACAGGACCGGACACATACGGGCCCCGAGATCACAGGACCAGACTGCAACAGACACATACAGCTCAAAATCATTCTAAATCAGATACTAATTAGTATCTGATGTTTTTTTTTACATTTTTGACAACCCTACTATATATTAAAAAGAAAGAATAAACTAGCAGCGGATTCTTGATTAAAAAGCAGAACCCAATAAGTGGAAATTGAACACTCATGTGCTTAAATTCAATAAAACAACCACCTTAAAGGACCTGTCTGTGCTCGTAGTGTTTAAATATGTACTTCACCTACAGACGGAGACACATCCTGGTGTGTCTCATTCTCAGTTTATGTTCATGTGAAGCTACCAGAACCTCCAGATATCCGTCCCTGAGCTGCAGAGGCTGCACTAGCACAGACTCATGATGGTGCAGGTGCTGGAGTTTAGAGCGTGACCGTTCAGATCAGAGAGAGACATTTTTAGGTTTAAACACACTGGATTTTATACCTCGTTTGCTGCAGCAAGTGACTGGAGCTCCATCAAGCTCCATCCAGAGAATTCTACAGGATCACTGCACGTGCTTTTAACACTTTTATATCTTTAATCTGCAAATGTTTCACTGTTTCGTGTTTCCACTCACTGTTTCATGGTACGACTGATGTGTGAGTGTGTGTTCTGACTGTGCTGTTTTATTCTGCCTCTTGGACAGGTCGTCACTGCAAATGAGAAGATGTTCTCAGTTGACTTACCTGGTAAAATATGAAATAAATAAAATAATAAACGTAAAATCTAAACCTTACATAAAGAGAATACTAATCCAGGCTTACACTTCCTCTTATAGGCCTGTCGAAGCCTCTCGGAGCACTACACTGGGTCATTCTGCACTCCACACTCAGCGGTGGTGGTAAAGGTGCCGCATGTAGCCACAGTTGCCCTGGGACACACTGACGTAAATAAGGCTCCCACTCTGCACCAGGAGCAGAGTCTTGTGAAATGTCTTGCACGACGACACTGAGCCCCTGTCGCCTCACTCAGGACGGGACTTTTCTACCTGCTTGTGTCCATGGATGCTATGATGATGCTTTACCCGGAATGTTCCACAGTACGGCATTAAACCTATGCGCATTTCTTACATTTTATACACACCCTCGTCATATTTGCGTCTTGTCCTCGTCCCAAATGTTAAACTGACCTTTGTGTACACTTCAACTTACAGGAATTACACCAACTTTTCTTCAGGAAACTAAATTATTCACTAAAGCTACAGAGTATTATGGGCCATAAAGAGCATTTTCATAAGTGCACTGTTCACAGGTGAACCCGCCCACATCCAGGCCCATTAGAACTATATCGATTCCTATCGTCCGTAATGTTCAAAGTGAAGTACCACATGTGGAAAATTGAAAAACTTCCTAATTACCGGACAATTATCAAGAGCTGCTCATGTTATATATCTATACTGAGACAAAACTAAGCTCAAAATACATGGGGAAAATAACTGAGTAGAGATATTTTAAAATAATTAGACTTAGACTAAACCTGATCTAAACGAGTATCATTCTTCTGGAACTAAACCTGTTCTCCAACAAAACTAATGAGACCGTTCAAAACCAGGACTAAAACCGGTCTAAGCACAACCATGTCCACATGCTTTTCAGAAGAGGAATGAAACCAGTTTAAAACAGGCTAAAAGCAATAGCTGCTTTGACAATGTTGGCAGAAGGAAAGAGCGACGTTAGATGGCCATATTTACCGGACATGCACAACCTGCTCCTGTTCCTGCTCCTGTTCCTATGGAATTCCTATGGTCTGTGACCAATGTGCAATGTAATTTAAACGTGTGTAAATATTAAGTAATCTGACGGATAAATGGACGGATACAGAGTGAAATGCAGTGAATGATACAGTGGTTCTATAATTGTCTGATGGTGTTTGACTGTGACTGTATCACTGAGGTTTGAATGTTGGGGAAGTTTTAGAGAAATTTAGAGACTTATAGGGGAATGTACCCTGTTTATTTATGTAAAAAGGGACTACAGATGGAAACGAGCTCTTCAGCTATAATCTGGTACAGTGCATCTCTGTCTTTCGATTTAATGTTTCTGTGCATTGTCCCTCAAATAAAGATTAAAGTAAAGTAAAGTACAAGTTTCAATGAAACTAAAACAGAACATAAAGTATGTTATGAAACTACATTTAAACATGATTGAAAGCTCCAAAAAGTTCTTATTAAGACATAAAACCCCGAGGCTCAATGTGTGGAGGGTTCTGTGCTGCCTTCACTGTCCCATGTGTTTCAGATTCTTCACTGCTTTCATTGCGTTACCTTCACTGTCCTGTGTGTTTGGGAAACTTCGGCTTCTTGTGCAGCAGATGGACACACAGGTTTGACCTCAGACATTCCTCAGATGTTTAAACTGCACTTTTGGTTTCAGAGAAAACAGAAGCCGGTTAAACAGTAACTTGTACCAGTCTAATGTGGACCAAAAGTATGAGTACAAAAGTAACTGTAAAAACACCGACACATTTTCGGGCTCCAGAAAAAACACAGTGCACAGCATGAGCAGACTTCTCTATGGACGATATGAAGACAGAAGAATTCACAAGTTTCATCTGTTACTGCTTATATTGTCTTATCGGGTCATTAAAAAAAACTACTGGACATCATTTCATCTGTTTACTGGAGTATTTGGCTTCAGAAAAGTCGAAGGACGAGGCTGTGTTTCACATCTCTACAGTCCTGAACCCTCAGCCACAGTTTGAGGAACAATCTTCTAAAGCCGCCTTCAGAATCAGAATCAGAATCATTTATTAATGGCCACACAACAAGTTGGTGGAATTTGTTTTCAGTACAGCAAGAAATGCTCACATCTTCTGTGTCTGTTACAGAACAAAACAAATTTGCAACACACTTGCATAATACAACACACACACAACAGATAAATATCCAGTTATGAACAGGATTTGTTTAGACTCCGAATGGCAGTGGGAAAGAAACTATTCTTGAATCTGACAGATTTGGATATGATGGACCTGTAGCGCCTCCCAGAGGGCAGGAGTTTGAACAGATTATTGGCAGGATGTGTGGGGTCTGAGGTGATTCTTTTGGCTCTCTGTGTGATGCGTCTATGATAAAGTGTGTCTATGGAGGGGAGAGTGTGACCAATGATTTTAGATGATTTGTTTACAATACGCTGAAGTTTGTTTTGTGAATGTGAGTCCAAATTACCGAACCAGACTATTATTGATGAAGTGAGAACGCTTTCAATTATTGCTGTGTAAAAGTGGAGAAGGATGTTGTGTCTGATTCTGAATTTTTTCAGTTGTCTGAGGAAAAACAGTCTTTTATTGGCTTTTTTGTATGTCTCGTTTGAATGCTGTTTCCATTTTAGTGAGTAATTGATGTGGGTACCAAGGAATTTGACGGTCTCTGTAGTGGTGATCGTTTCGTTATCAATTGTGATTGGTGTTTTCTGTGAAGGGGAGTGTGCAAAATCAATTATGAGTTCCTTTGTTTTAGATGTATTGAGGAGCAAGTTGTTACTTTGACACCAGGAGGCTACATAAGAAATCTGCTTACGGTAATGACTTTCATTATTGTCAGAGATGAGTCCAATTATTGTTGTGTCATCAGCATATTTGAATAAAGGTACAGAGCTGTGGGTGGATGTCAGTGAGTTGGTGTAGAGAGAGAACAGCCAGGGAGAGAGAACACACCCCTGGGGAACACCGGTGCTGAGGGTCAGAGGCTGGGATGAGAGGCCACTCATCCTGACCTGCTGCGTTCACCTGCACTTTAATGTGAATCATTCTCCTTGTTATTAAAACATTTTAGTGTCATTACGGTGACAGTAATATATCCAAAGACCTGCATTTCAATGTGTGCAAAAACAACAGCATCGTGTTTTAAACAGGCTCCAGTGCTTTGTGCGTGTTTAAGGAGACTCTACACTGCACCTCTGTCCTGTGCTCTCCACTGTGGCCTTAGTCTGGATCACTTTATGTTAGAGTTCAGAGGTCTGTACTGTATTTTATCTGTGTGTAAAAAGGTGTCCAAGAGGTGTGCACAATGCCACCGGATGAGAGAGGAAAACGTGTGGAGCAGGATGAGTGAGGTGAACGTGTGGAGCAGGATGAGTGAGGTGAACGTGTGGAGCAGGATGAGATGAACGTGTGGAGCAGGATGAGTGAGGTGAACATTGTGGTGCAGCGCAGCAGACTTGACCGACCTGGATCCAAATCATGTCCTACATGTTTGGGCCTGAGCTGAGTCCTCGTGTGGACTGTGGAGAAGTAGAAAAGTGAAGTGCACTGAGCCTGAGGGCTTCATGTTTCGGCCTGTCTGCAGGGGAAACTGCTGATGTGAGGGTGGGTTACAGAGCAGGAGGAGATGTGAATGAGCTGTGCAGTGCTGCTGTCTGTCACCTGTCTGCACTCTGGGAGGGCATCTGGGTCTGAAAATGTCTAAGAGATACATGAGCAACAGTGAAATCCAGCAGCAGCTGAAGGTTTGGCCATGATTTAGTTGCAGGTGCAGGAACAGCAGACACAGCTCCAGGCGCTCGAGAGTCAGAAAACAAGACTATGGCAGCGCGCCATGAACTAATCTCTTAATGGGAAACACTGTAATGCCACACCGTGGAACACTCCAGACAACGTAATAACATCTCCATGGAAATAAGCAGGTGGCAGACTCTCAGCGAGAGAAGTTATGCAGCACATCTTTAAAAAAGCAAAGACACTTCTACTTTTGAACTTAGAATTACAGCTGAGCTGCACTTCAGCAAAGACAGAAGCAGCCAGACTGTGCAGCCCCATGTGTGGAGGTGATGTGCCCAGAGAAGAGTGCTCTGCTCTGGGCTTGGATGTTTGTCTGGGAGCCCTTAGCTGGAGGTCATCCCACTGTGACAGATCTCTCCACACTCCAGTGAGGCGCAACACATGGGCCCTGTCGACAGCACTTCAGAGCGCCAGCTCCCTCTCCTCCTCTCTCTGTCCACACCTCTCCTCCTCTCTGTCCTCATATCTCCTCCTCTCTCTGTCCTCATATCTCCTCCTCTCTCTGTCCTCATTTCTCCTCCTCTCTTTCTATCTGTCCACACCTCTCCTCCTCTCTCTGTCCTCATATCCCCTCCTCTCTCTGTCCTCATTTCTCCTCCTCTCTTTCTCTGTCCACACCTCTCCTCCTCTCTCTGTCCTCATTTCTCCTCCTGTCTCTGTCCTCATTTCTCCTCCTCTCTTTCTCTGTCCACACCTCTCCTCCTCTCTCTGTCCTCATTTTTCCTCCTCTCTTTCTCTCTGTCCACACCTCTCCTCCTCTCTCTGTCCTCATTTTTCCTCCTCTCTTTCTCTCTGTCCACACCTCTCCTCCTCTCTCTGTCCTCATTTCTCCTCCTCTCTCTGTCCTCATTTCTCCTCCTCTCTTTCTCTCTGTCCACACCTCTCCTCCTCTCTCTGTCCTCATTTCTCCTCCTCTCTCTGTCCTCATATCTCCTCCTCTCTTTCTCTCTGTCCACACCTCTCCTCCTCTCTCTGTCCTCATTTCTCCTCCTCTCTTTCTCTCTGTCCACACCTCTCCTCCTCTCTCTGTCCTCATTTCTCCTCCTCTCTTTCTCTCTGTCCACACCTCTCCTCCTCTCTCTATCCTCATTTCTCCTCCTGTCTCTGTCCTCATTTCTCCTCCTCTCTTTCTCTCTGTCCACACCTCTCCTCCTCTCTCTGTCCTCATTTCTCCTCCTCTCTCTGTCCTCATTTCTCCTCCTCTCTTTCTCTCTGTCCACACCTCTCCTCCTCTCTCTGTCCTCATTTCTCCTCCTCTCTCTGTCCTCATTCCTCCTCCTCTCTTTCTATCTGTCCACACCTCTCCTCTCTCTGTCCTCATTTCTCCTCCTCTCTGTCCTCATTTCTCCTCCTCTCTCTGTCCTCATTTCTCCTCCTCTCTTTCTCTCCGTCCACACCTCTCCTCTTCTCTCCTTCTCTCCCTCTTTCCTCTGTCTCACGCTCTCCTCTCTCCTCCTCCCTTCTTCATCTCTCTCCATGCTCTCATCTCTCCTGTGTACATTTGATACGGGAAAGAAATTAAAATGTTGACATCTGTTCATATTTTTAGTTCTGGTTCTCAAGTGGATTATCCAATCAGAAAGCAGAACAAACTCCTACGACTCAAACCAGTTTCTACGACTCAAACCCGTCCTCAGTATGTGACAGATGCTCTCTCAGCTTCACTCTCAGCTTCACTCTCAGCTTCACTCTCAGCTTCACTCTCAGCTTCAGTTGTGATGATGTTTTTACACCAGCAGCAGTGCATCTTTACACAAAACTCTTAAAGCCATGTTAGAATGTTGTTACCTCTTCAAAAACAGACCTGGAGTTGTGTTTCATTCACACATGTTTAAGTTATTAGTCTGTCTACACCATTCAAAGCTCAAAATGTTCTGTTCCACTTTGTGATGTCATGACGCGCTAGTTTCCAAGTTTACAACTACATTTTACCTTTTGTTCTTTAGTTGTTGGCAAGTTCAGGACTGAAATTATCCAAATGATTCTAATGAGTCTAATGAAAGTGTATGGAGTTTAAAAACACAGAGGAGCAGACTGTTTGTGATGAAGTAACAACAGTATAACATAGATGAGAAAATACCATAATATGGGCTCTTCAAGTTGTTAAAGATGGAGTATTATTAGGGGTGTAATTATATCCAAGTCTCACGATACGATATCGTCACTATCAGACTCAGCACAGGACAACCCAAATGCGTGGCTTCAACAAAGTGGTTTTATTTCCATGACACAATAAATTCTGCACGGGGAAAAAGACAATCTGCACGGGGAAAAAGCACGGGGAAAAAGCACGGGGAAAAAGAAAAGACAATCTGACAAAAACAAAGGGGAAGACTCAGACTATATATACTCAAGGGTGGGGAAACAAATGAGACACAGGTGTAACACATTAGGGGTGGAGCAAGCAATCACACAGGAGGGCCGAGCAGGCAATCACACACGAGGGGAGGAGCAGGCAGACACAGAAGGGAGGGGGAACACAAACACCAAACCCTGACAGTACCCCCCCTCAATGGACGGCTCCCAGACGTCCCCAAACAACTCTTCTGAACACGGGAGGGCGGAGGGACACAGGGAAACCGGCACCCAGGATGGAGAGGAGCGACCAGCAGCAGCCCAGGAAAGGACACAGCCACCCCGGACGGAAACGAGTGTCCAGCAGCGGCCGAAGAAGGGATACGGCCACCCCAGACGGAGACAAGTGTCCAGCGGCAGCCCAGGAAGGGAGTTGACCACCCCAGACGGAGAACAGTGTCCAGCGATGGTCCAAGAAGGGGATCTACCACCCTGGACGGAGAACAATGTCCAGCGATGGTCCAGGAAGGAGTTGGCCACCCCAGACGGAGAACAGTGTCCAGCGGTGGTCCAGGAAGGAGCTGACCACCCCAGGCAGGAGAACAGTGTCCAGCGATGGTCCAAGAAGGGGATCTACCACCCTGGACGGAGAACAATGTCCAGCGATGGTCCAAGGGAATCTACCACCCTGGACGGAGAACAATGTCCAGCGGTGGTCCAGGAGGGGAATCGACCACCCCAGACGGAGAACAGTGTCCAGCGATGGTCCAAAAAGGGAATCTACCACCCTGGACGGAGAACAATGTCCAGCGGTGGTCCAGGAGGGGAATCGGCCACCCCAGACGGAGAACAGTGTCCAGCGATGGTCCAAAAAGGGAATCTACCACCCCAGACGGAGAACAATGTCCAGCGATGGTCCAGGAAGGGAGTTGGCCACCCCAGACGGAGAACAGTGTCCAGCGGTGGTCCAGGAAGGGAATCTACCACCCCAGACGGAGAACAGTGTCCAGCGATGGTCCAAGGAATCTACCACCCTGGACGGAGAACAATGTCCAGCGATGGTCCAAAAGGAATCTACCACCCTGGACGGAGAACAATGTCCAGCGATGGTCCAAAGGAATCTACCACCCTGGACGGAGAACAATGTCCAGCGGTGGTCAGGAGAATCGACCACCCCAGACGGAGAACAGTGTCCAGCGGTGGTCCAAGAAGGGAATTTACCACCCTGGACGGAGAACAATGTCCAGCGGTGGTCCAGGAAGGGAATCTACCACCCCAGACGGAGAACAGTGTCCAGCGGCGGCCCAGGAAGGGAGTTGACTGGTGAAGGCAGAAATCATTGACTCCTGGCGATCTGCCATCTCCTTAAGATCACGGCGTATTAGTCCTAGTTGTTCCTCTTGTTGGAAAATTCTCTGTCCTTGGGCTTGGATAGCAGAGCGAACAGGATCAGAAGGAACAGGTGGATTCGAGCCCGCTGGGTTCATCTTGGTCAGATTGTGCTATCAGACTCAGCACAGGAGACCCAAATGCGTGGCTTCAACAAAGTGGTTTTATTTCCATGACACAATAAATGCTGCACGGGGAAAAAGACAATCTGCACGGGGAAAAAGACAATCTGCACGGGGAAAAAGACAATCTGCACGGGGAAAAAGCACGGGGAAAAAGCACGGGGAAAAACAAAAGACAATCTGACAAAAACAAAGGGGAAGACTCAGACTATATATACTCAAGGGTGGGGAAACAAATGAGACACAGGTGTAACACATTAGGGGTGGAGCAAGCAATCACACAGGAGGGCCGAGCAGGCAATCACACACGAGGGGAGGAGCAGGCAGACACAGAAGGGAGGGGGAACACAAACACCAAACCCTGACAGTCACATTATGAACCTCACAGTACGATATTTATTGCGATATCGTGGGAAAGCTCACGATATTACGATATTCTACATAATAACAAGACTGACTCTAAAATGCTTTGGCCAGTCATTTGGTACAACATTTATTATTATTTATTATTATCTTTGTGTACAATATTATCACCATAAACATCTCAAGTTACCAGATTTAATACAATATTTTGTGGAGGCACAAAACTGTGAATCTGCCACTTTTTCGTCTAAAAATGCTTCACAGACTTAATCCAAAGAATGAAGATGTAAAAGTGCTTAGAACAGTTATTTCTTCATGTCGTCTGCACTGAAACGGAGCAAAGGATCATGGTCTATGTAGTTCCCTCTGTTTTTTTTAGCTATTTCCGCATCAGAACTGTTCATTTAAGCGAAGACACTTGGGATTCGATATATTGTGATGCTCCACGATGTTATTGTGAGACCTTTGACGATACGATATCACCACATTTCAGTTACTGTTACGTCCCTCAGTGTTACACTTATAACAATGCAAGAAAAACAGCGTATTAAAATGTGTAATAGTACAAGAGGCACAGGCTTGTACCGCTAACCATAAGAAGGGTTCGAATAGGGCCCAGGGGAGACGGGAGAAAACTATAAAAAGTTGATTTTTGCCTTATATCCCCTCTTTAAATAGTTAACTGACTAGAATAAGGACAGACTCGAAACTCGTGTTCAGAATCTCATTTCAGTTTCAAAGTAATACCTAACATATGGGTTGCCGAGGTAAAGAAAGTGCAGTTTTTTAATATGTTTCACTGAACAAAGGCTTGGACCCGGTCTCCATCTGATGCACTGAAGCTAAACCAGTTTAACATTAGCCTCAAACATAATGAAGCGCTTCTCCTCTGGGCCTCTGCTTATTGTTCCCCATGAAGAGCTTTGATTAAACTGAAAATGAGCTGCCTCTCCACGCCCCTCCTGGCCCAGAGGTCTTCAGTCCTGTCGTGATAACCACATTTCACGGAGAATATTTGCTCTCGAGTTCAATGATTCAATAAAACCATGACTCTCCCTGTGCGCTCTTCCCAACTGTAATAAAATCTAAAATGAAGTCGCCTGGGATCAGGACACGCACTTCCTCCAGAACTTTACAAAGATGTGAGTTCAGATGGGCATGACTGACAGGTGGATTAGCCAATCAGAGACGAGCAGAGTGAAAGAAATATCACAGGGGACGGAAAAAGATGTGCAGAATTAATGAGCGGAGCACTAAACTGAGAGAAATGTGGTTTTGTTCAAATGAAATGTGACCAATGAGTTCCTTGATTTCACGTAAGTTACTGAATAAAAAATAAAACTGATTGGACGCCCATGTTTTGTTCTGACTCAAGGTGCAAATGAGCAGACACATCCTTTCGTGTAAAAATCCAAATGTATCAGCCCGGACTTTCCAGGCAAAATATGGGACGACTAAAATAGAAAAAAGAGCCACACATTAAAGATCCTGTGCAACTTTTCTGGTGGAGTCTGCGACACCTGTTTCCTACATCCTGTTTCCATGGATGTTAGTGTTTTGCCTGGAAAGTTCCACACTATTTAGTTTTAATTGTATTAGTATTTTTATCACTTTATCCCAAATCCATTGATAGGTTTTTTTCATTCAGTTAACCCTTTCTTGCATGACCTGTGTTCCACTTATGACAGGATTGTCAAATTGCAGTCAGATAAGCTTATTAGACATAAACAACATGACATAATCAGTATTTGGGAAAAAAAGTCACAATTTGGAATAAAAAGCTGTACACTTTTGTAACCACTGTGCAGTTACGGATACCTAAAGGCTAAACTAAAGTTACCAATGTGCATTTACAGAACAAAAAATAATTAGTTAATATGAATTTTTATTCCAACCTTCTGCATCAATATGCACATGTGTAGGTCATGGTGAACAAACAGCTCATTTCAATTACAAAACAGAACGTATTTATGTTTTCAGTATAAACCTTTGGTTCCTAGACCTCGGTTCTACAGTCATGGTACCATATGCCTACAACAATTAATTTATTGGGAAATCTGAAGAAAGAGTCGGCTTTGCCATGTAGGCAGAGATATATCTTGCACTTTGGGCACTGGTAACGTGATCTTCCCTCCAGCTGCATCGACAGGTATTGCCAATACAGTGCATGGAATACCAATAATTTGTACATAAAGTAAACATAAGATGTGCATGGCGTATAGTTCTGTAAATACTGTACAGAAGTGCACCTATATACATGATGAGCACTTTTGTGACCGCCACATATATACCCATGTAGGCATTGTGTCAAATTAGATTTTACTCAAAGATTTATGTTGTCCTGCATTTTCTCAAATGTACAATGTGTGCAATATGTTTACTGTAATAAAAAACATTGATATCATAGATAATTTCCATCATTTGTTGGAGCTGACCACTTCCAGGTGGGAGTAGCCATTCTGGAGTCTCCAAGTATGGCCTATGCAGACTGCAGAGCCATATTTTGACCATCACTGGAACTACAAGTAGTAACAAAAGTGACCAGCATGCAGTCAGAGTACATAAAGCATATGATGAGGGTACCAAGGGGGGTTATTTGGCGGACACTTTTGTGAGTGATATGCAAGAAAGGGTTAATTCTTCAAACATTGCCAGATCCCCAAATGAGGTCTTATTCTAAAAGTTTATATGTTCAGGTCAATAGTTGCACCTGGAGGAGCTGATGGAGTTAACAAAAAGCAAAACTGTGCAGAAACCAGAGAGGTAAGGGGGTAGAGGAGGAGTAGAGGGGTAAAGGAGGGGCAGGGGGGTGGTAGAGGAGGGGCAGAGGGGTGGTAAAGGGGCAGGGGGTGGTAGAGGAGGGGTAGAGGGGTAAAGGAGGGGCAGGGGGGTGGTAGAGGAGGGGTAGAGGGGTGGTAAAGGGGCAGGGGGTGGTAAAGGGGGGGTAGAGGGGTAAAGGAGGGGCAGGGTCAGCTGCAGGGGCCATAAACAAGGACCCCACACACAGAGGAGCTCAGGGACAATTTAGGACACCAGAGGAGGACAACTGGTGACCAAAAGTGACAACTGCTGCTTCATTATCATCGGAACCACTGCGGTTAAAAGTTCGGATCGTGTTTGTGTCGGCGGCGAAACGACAAACCGAGATGACAGAAAAGCCGGGAGCAGCTGAAGTGTGGGTTTTCTTCCCAAAGACGGAAATACGTTCGTGTCGCTGTCCAATCAGAACCTTCCCCACCCCCAGACGCTGAGCGGAATTAAATAAAGACGATTTAACGTGTTTTCCATGGAAACCTCAATTCAGAATTATTATTTCCATGTAAACTTGAAGCAGAATATTTTAACTCAGAACAATTCGGAATTAAAAACCATCATGCAAACATGGCCAATAACAATAAAGCAGGAGAATTCCAGTAAACCATTCTTAAACAGACAGTGTCATTAAAAAGCTACAATAAATAAATAGTAGAATGTACCAATAATTAGCCAGAGAAGTTACTTATTCAAATCTTATTATATTACAACTAAAATCTCTAAAATATACAGTTCCATCTTTCCAATACTGAATGAAAAGTGGATATAGTAATTATGGTGAGAGGCTGATACAGTCCCTGTTTACAGGCCGTTCCTTCTCTGCTGTAGCATCATCAGCTTCACTTTAGGTCAAACATCAAACTCCCATTACATCAGATTAGAATATGAGGCATGATTATGGGAAATCTAATCTGAGCCGAGTCCAGACGGATCTATGGAAACAGCGGTGCAGGAGAGGCCCAAACCACAGACCACAGACCGACACAGCGCAGGGTCACTTTTCTCACTCCCAACGCCCAGATACAACCAACATTCTGCACTGTGTCACTCCAGATTAACCCCTGAAGACCTGAGGGCAATTTTAGTACATTTCTCCTCGCCTGGATTTTTTTTCTTAATTTTGCTTTTAAAACTGCCCCTTTTACCCTATAATGAAGTGTTCTACCTCCTCTTGTTCAGTCCAACCTGTTATTTCACAATCTGCTGCTGTACAGTAGTTGTGTCATGAGGCTGTGATAAAAGATACAGGACGAGAAATAGAGATAGAGATTAAAGCCGCAAGCGGCATCGAACGGCCCTCGCGAGCCGCGCTTCGCACTGGGCCGACCCGACGCTCCCCTGGGTGGCGCTGATGAGCCTCTTGTCTCTGTGTGTTTGTGGCTTTGGGCTGAACTTGTCACTAAACTCATATTGTCCACACACACTGGAGAACTTCGCGCTGAACTTCGTAAAACAGTTGACAACGATGATGCCTGGGCGAAGCAATAGGCCCTACGCCCTGTAGGGGCTCGGGCCTAATAATAATAATTTTAGCAAAAACAATATATCCTTTTACATAGGAAACACATATTATACATTTTTTGAAAGCTGTCGAGATTACGCGCCCGTCATTCACCATCTCGTTGGGGTCGGCCATTGACCCCCATTGATTTCCATTCATTTTAGCAGCTATAAATATGGCCCATGCCTTTGGCCTGGGGCTTGGATACAGCTTCATGTCAGGAGTGTGTTTTGGGGACAGGAGGCGCTTCGCGCTACTTTTGTCAACATTGAGTGAATGGGCAATGTTGACGATGACTTGTTAGCAAGAACAAATATGCATGTCCTGCTAGGATACTGCTGTTCACGGAGAGCGATCGAGGGACGAAATTCAGCGCTTCATAAGACAGTTGACAATGATGCCAGAACAAAGACATCGTTCTGTCTTCAGTACATTACTCGCTGTTTATTTGGCACCGGCGCCTTATTTATGAAAACTACACCTGCACCAGTCGTCTAAAGGGGACCCGGCTCTTATTTGGCATTTTACGGTACGCAAAAAGGTTTTTTTTTTTTTTTGCCAGTTTTGCTCACTCAGTTACTGCCTTGACTGTGGACTGGCCTTTGCCCCACTTGATCAAATCAGGAAATGCCACATTTAAGTTCCAGATTAACGTTTTCGGTCAAGTATTTTACTTCCTCTTCCCTCGAAAAGTGAAACATTGACACCGTGACTTCCTCTACTTTACTGGGAAACACAGATTTGCAGAAGACACTGACAAACCCCGTTGCACAATAGTGGACGGAGCTTTCGGGGACAGTAAGGCGGACAGATGTCACCGGACTTTTGTTTTGGTCATTCACTCATGTCTGTTGTTTTGCAAATGGACGACGAGGCTTCAGAATGAGTCCTCCAGCCCCGTTCACTCAGGCCTGTCTGCTTTAGGGTTTCACACTGAAGCACATGTTCTAATAACTATTTGGATTATTCGAAATGTTTACGAGGCTCTGACCAACTAAGACCAGCTCTGTGGCGACTGATGTCCATAGTGTGGTTATTTTCATTCATTTATGCCTCTTATACAGGAACCCTAAAGCAAAATGTTCACACAAAAACTGTTTTAAATGCACAATGTTGTTAAAAAACATGAGCTGTGATACATAAATGGCAGAATGAAACACTTCAAGGTCCTATATTACACAAAATTGACTCTTGTGAGCTTTAAGTCATGTTAGAAAGTTTTTCCCTCGTCAAAAACAGACCTGTTGTTGTGTTTTGTTTCAGTCCCACGTTTGACTACCACCTTTATTATGAATCCGTTTACATCTCCAAAGCTCAAAATGTTCTGCTCCACCTTGAATTTAACTGAATTTGAATTTGTTTGGAGGATATGCCCATTGAGACGTCTCGCAAACAACAGAAGACAGATACAATAGGGCAGACAGTCGGGTACAGAAATTCACATAAAAATAGAAAAAAAAAACAATACAACAAAACCAACACACGACTGTTAGACATTAAATGATTCAAATCTGAACAAAAACGAAGACAGGGTTCCAATATAGTCACAAAATATTCAATAGGATCATCAAAAACAATTGCACTGTTTTTTTATCCATGTAAATCAGGAACTGCAGATGGAAACGAGCTGTTTCTCTATAATCTGGTGCGGAACATCTGTTTTTATGAGCTTAATGTCTCCGTACATTGTCCCTTCAAATAAAGGCTAAACTGAGCTACACAAAATTAAACTCATTTTGCACCAGAGCATTTTTACATGAAGGGACAGAAGTTAACGCAAATCGGTGAGGGAAGATCGTTTCAATTAAAGAACGCTTTATAATGAGCGTTTTCCCGTTTGTTTTCGACTCTTCGGACAACTAAAAACATCTGATGTGCCTGGCGTAAAGTGTAACAGGATCTGAATGGAATTAAGTTCTGTCTGAGATATTAACAGCAGGGATTTAACAGTAATAACCAAAATATTGTGATATCGTATCGTCAAAGGTCTCTCAGTAATACCGTGGGCTGTCACAATATAGCGAATCACAACTCAACTTGCTTAAATGCACTGTTTTATAGCAGTAACAGCTAATAAACATAGAGAATTATATATCCTATGATTCATTTCAGTGTAGACAACATGAAGAAATATGTTTTTTTACTTAATTCTTGGGATTAGGACAGGATTGATTTGCATTGAGTCTTGTTAAGATATTTTAAAAGCAATAAAACAAAATCTAATCTACAATTCTATTAGCTTCTCCACAATAACGCAATAAATATCGTGCCGTGAGACGCGGATTGTGAGATTTGGATATCGTTACATCCCTAATTAACAGTATTTATTACACTTTGTGATGTCACGTGGCGGCAGCGGCGGTTTTCAAGTCAACATCGACCTTTTTTTACATTTAGTTCAGTACAGATTTGCAACTCCAAGGCTGAAATGAGCTTTGAAACTTTGGATTTTAAGTATGATATATTTATGTTTTATCTATTTTAATATTGCATCATATATTTTATTGTATGAATGGTTTTAATGTATGTGTGAAGCAGCTGGTCATCACAATGAATTTCCTTCGGGATTAATAAAGTTCTATCTATCTAAATGATTCTAGCGACGGTGTACAGAGTTTTAAAAAAAATCGGTCTAAATGTGCAGGGTTTGTGTGTTAAACGTGTGTAAATGAAACAAACACAACCCCAGGTCTGTTTGTGATGAGGAAGTAATATTATAACACAGATCAGCAAACAGTGTAATAAGCAACCGGATTGTATCAGTGAGTCACACAAGTTATTCATTCAACATTAGTCCATTTAGTAATTATCATGACAGGACTAAATATAGGTACTGCGGTTGTTTAGTTACACATTGGGCCGCCAGCAAAGTCAGAAAAGTGTATGGGGAAAAATGCATGAGAAGTGTATGTACGTGTGGAATCTCGCTGTGCAGCTTCGTAGCTTCTCATTACAGGCGAGAGATTTCACACTTTTCACAATAAATCACAGAAGAGTTCGGATTTTTGGTTGAAGTTGCGATTGGGGAGAACTCGGACCAGCTTTCTCCGTCCAAAGATCAGCTGTCGTGTCGTTTGTCTGTTTTTTTAGCACGATTCAGCAGGTTGTGTCTCGCAGCAGAAGTTACACAGTCGTTCACTTCTGCATAATGAGCGTTAAAAAAAAATTTGACGGCTTCAGGCGCTCGGAGCCGCGGTCATTCTAACGGAGGGGGGAGAGTGTCGTTCAGATGCTGAGTCCCGACAGGAAACGGAGGGTTAAAGAAGGAATGCGGGAGAGAGTGAGGGAAAGAGAGGGAGAAAGAGGGAGTTTTGAATGAGTTCTGAAGGGAACACACCAGGAAACATTCTACGATATGAGAAACAAGGAAGTCTATATTGAAATGAAATGACGCCGTACAAGTCTATCCACAAACAGAGGGAACTTCCTGTACTGTTTACGGTGCACGAAGTTTGTTTTAAGTAAACTTTAAAAACAAAACAAAAAAAGACTATGGAAAAGTGAATGAAAAGTTGAGTTGTTATGAAGTAATAAATGAGGTGATATATCGTGATACTTCATTACATAATTCTCAAATTGATTCAAAATGCATCTGAATCGATCTTTTAAATCCAGGGTATCCCCAGGTTTGACTTTACCGATTTGAAGACTTTTTACGACCTTTTTAAGACCATTTAAATGAAACTTAAGACCAAAATCACACCCATTATACGGGCAAAAAACACCAGATCCAAGTCTAATACTGACCATTACTCACTGCTTTAAATAACGAAGAATACTTTTATTCTAAAATCATTTATAGTTGTTTCCATTTAGAACATTCTAACGAGACAAACGAAGCTTTCACACGGTGGGGTATACAAAAAATAGGCTCATGAAATTTAAGACCTTTGACTTGGACAACATAATTTAAGACTTTTTAAGGCCTTAATTTAGGAACATAAAATTTAAGACCCTTTTTAAGAGGTTTAAGAACCCGCAGTGACCCTGAAATAATATTTTTCACTAAAATTCACGAGTTGCATTCACTGTTTTCATGATTTAAAAAAGGTAATAAATGACATTTCATACAATTTGGTTCTTGTGAAGGTGCAGTTGACAATATTATGAGCAGTAATTATTGATAAACTGCGATATATCGATTTATCGACTCGTGACGTGCAAATTGTCAGACTCAAGGCAATGCAATGCACACCCCTAATCAAGGCTTGTCCAAAGTATTGAAAACCTGACACTAATCTATACTAAAAACCAGTATTGAAACTAGAGCAGGTATCGATACTGAAAAGTCCCATTGACAGGACAGAATGAGCCTTTCGAATGAACACGTATAAGAGCACATCTCTGCACAACTTTTCATGATAATAAAAGTCAGCGGTTTTGAATGGAGAAAGTTTTGAAATGCCTGCGCAATACGAGAAAATGATTTGGAAAAAGTTCCCACTAAACAAAGTGAAAATACAAAAATGAATGAGCCTGCAAACAAATACAAAACTTAAGACTCAGATTAGTATTTTTTGCATCTCCCATAAACATAGTAACAGTAGTAATAGTCGTATCACCAACCTAACAGTGAAGTTTTGGAGGTCCGTGTGTTCAGAGTGCAGTTCACAGGGTTAAAATACAGCATTATATCCACAAAAAGACAAGGAAAAGTCTGCGAAAAAAAAAAAATCCAGGTATAGATCCAGCGGGTTAATACTCCACAGCTGAAAGTTTGGTTTTAACTCAGTCAGCAGTGGTTTTCCCTCCCGCGCTTCCCTCCTTCTCCTCCTCCTCTTCCTATTCTATCTCTACCCTCCTCTTTTTCACTCCCTCCTCTATTTTTATCCCTCTCTTTCTCCCGTGCTTCTCTCTCTCTGTCTGTCTGTCTTCGGGCTGCTGCGTGTGTCGGTGTCGCTGTGGGTTTCGCTCGTACCCTTCCCCCTCCTCTTTCTCTCTCGCTTTTCTCTCCTTTTCAGTCTCTTTCTCTCTCTTACTACAAGTTGGCAACATGTGTTAAACTTGCTGCCGGGTTCTCTCCTCCTCCCTCTTCACTATGTCTTCCCTTCTTTCTCTCCTCCTCCTTTATTTCTCTGAGCTGAGAGACTGGATCCCGCTCGTTCTCCGAGGTGGCATTACATGTGTTAGTGTAGCTGGCAACTTCTCTCCGTCTCTTCCCTCTTTGTCGTCTCTTTTTCTTCCACCCCCTCTCTCCATGTTAGTGTAGCTGGAGGTTCCCCCCTCTCCCTCTCTCTGTATTTGTTAGTGTAGCTGGAGGTCCCTCGCTCATTTCCGGCTGCAGTTTGAGGCGGACACAAAAACACACATGGCTTTTGTGCGTTCCTCCCACTAACACCCGCACTGTAAAAGCACTACGGACACAAACTTTAGAACCACGAGCCACTTGAGTTTACAATGTTCACGGAGAAGTTTGGACTAAAGATCGGCGCTCCGGGTTACTTTTCCCCACGGAAACTTTGGGAGTCATTTCAAGCAAGGTCATGAGCCTGCTGGAAAGAAAATGGGTGCAAATTAAAGCAAAGTGCATTGTATTTTTGTTATGGACCCGGGGTCGGCTCCCGCGGCTCTTTCATCCTTCTGTTGTGGCTGCTGTGACTTTAGAAAATAAATAATGAGTATTTAATAACATTGTATTTTTATTTTAGTTTGTTTTTAAATATAATTCTAAATTTGTAGATAATGGTAATCTTATAAAATTCAAATAAAATGTCTTTAGAGTTCACCGCATCTTCTCCTATACACCAAGCACACCGCATCTCCTCCCGTACCGCGATTTCCTGTGCACAGATCCAAGGTATCCCACAATCCACTCCACAGATCAAACTGAACGTTTCCAAACACAATTGTACAAGTTCAACACTACAGCAGATTATTTATAGGGTTAGAGTTAATCATTCAAATCTTCTGCACAAATAAACTCAACTTTACAACATCTAAACCAGAACTCGGACAGAGCCACATCAGCCCGTCTGAAATAGTGACGTGTTTAATGCAGCTTTGCCACATTTGTTTAAGTTTTACAGTAATGAAAACTGAAACAGCATGGCTCATTTGCATAAACAATAAACGCTGAAAAAAAAACACCTTTATTTTCAAATATGTCGCCCAAACTGTTTCCAAGCAGGAGCCATTTGTCCTTCGCTTTCATACAAGCCCCTCGACCTCAGCGCAGCATCTGACTCCATGTTTCGCACTGAAGATTTTAAAAAGTGACGTGAGTGAACGGACGGCGCTGGGACAGAATGTGTGTGTGTGTGTGTGTGTATGTGTATAGGTGTGTGTGTGTGTGTGTGTGTGTATATATGCGTGTGTGAGAGAGAGAGAGACGGGCTCAAAATGGCTGTTATTTTAAAAAGAAATTCGATTTAGAATAGGTTATAAGATTATCCGATTTCAACAGGCTAATGGAGTGCGGTGGTTTGGTTTGTTTTCACCATGAATTTTATATATTCATTGCACTAAAGAACTTTGAAAAATCCTATTAAAGCCACTTACAACTATCCTTTATATGTTTATACACAGGAACTCTTAAAGCTACAATAATCTTATGTAAAAATTACTTTAAAAGATATAAATTGTGATTGTGAATTCACATCATTTTAAAGGGCTGTGCCAGATTTAGGGATGAAACGATTCATCGAGTAAATCAGTTAGAAAAATGCATCGATTATTTTTTTGCCTCAATGCTTCATTTTATTTTCATACGCTCGCCGATGGCCGGAACCTTCTGCGGCAGAGGTAAAGTTTCCACACGACCACTGCACTTCACTGTGCACAAACCATGGATGTATAACACGGATGTATAATAAGAGATTTTATTACAGTTCTATGATGTATAATAAGAGATTTTATTACAGTTCTATGATGTATAATAAGAGCAAACACCTCATCTCCTCCGGTACGCCGCGGACACCACGCGTGGACAGTGTCTTGTCGCTGTGTGGACCGCGCTTCCTCCTGTGCGCCTCTAAACCAGAACTAACACCAGGACTAAAACCAGGTCTAAACCAGGTCTAAAGCAAGTCTAAACCAGGTCTAAACCAGGTCTAAAGCAGGTCTAAAGCAAGTCTACACCAGGACTAAAACCAGGTCTAAAGCAGGTGTAATTTAGATCTAAAACCAGGTCTAATCCAGGTCTAAACCAGGTGTAATTTAGATCTAAAACCAGGTCTAATCCAGGTCTAAACCAGGTCTAATCCAGGTCTAAACCAGGTCTAATCCAGGTCTAAACCAGGTCTAAACCAGGTCTAAACCAGGTGTAATTTAGATCTAAAACCAGGTCTAATCCAGGTCTAAACCAGGTGTAAACCAGATCTAAAACCAGGACCAATCCAGGTCTAAAACCAAACAAGAATTTGCAGGAGTTGGTTGCTACATTCATGTAGTTTTAAAAATCATGACAATATCAAGTAATCCAAAGTAGTGAGGTTATGTTACTCACTTTAATTTAATGGATTACGTTACAAACTACATTTTGGGCTATGTAATCTGTAATCTGTAGGGGATTACATTTTAAAAGTCACCTCAGAAAGCCCCGTACATTACATCAAGTGGAAAAGAAACCGCGAGGTGAGTCAACCTTAGCCCAGCGAAAATTACGTTTTTCATGTCCAAAACACGTGTATCTGTCAGTGCAGGTGGTGTGGACTTAACATGTGCAAAGTAGACACGACAATAACAAACGATTACTCGATTATTCGAACAAACTAATCGACAGAATAATCGATTACTGTAATAATCGACAGCTGCAGCCCTCGCCAGATGTTTTCATGTAATAAAGTCAAATGTGTCAAAAGTGTCAGAGCATTAAGACCTGATGAAGACCAGTCGAAACATGTTGGCTTTGGCCATTTAAATAAAGGCCTTTTAAGTATACTTTTCCTCATGTGACTTTTACTTTTCTGGAGTGTCTGGATTTCGTCGTGTTCATTTTTTTGTTTTTCCAAGCACACTCTACCTGTTCTCTCAGTTTGTTTTTTCTGTAAAGTCAAATGTGTTTTGTATTTTAAGGTGAAAATAAGACCAGCGTGTACGTGTCAACAAACCATAATGTGTAATGTTATTGTGATATTAGCATGCTAGTTTGATGTTAGAAGTCTCAAAGCGAAACTCGGCTCTTTGAAAGTTGTGAAAAACGCCTAAAATCTCACTGCTGTGAATAATTCAGACGCTCTAAATGTTTAAAATGAACCGATTCTGTTTTCCGTGTTTTTAAGACGGTAAAAATCATGTACAGGGGCTAACTTTTTACAGTGTGTTCGGGTGACGCCCCAAACCGGACACTCCCCCCGCCCCCTGCCCCCTCCCCCCCGCCCCCTGACCCCTCCCCCCGACCCCTGCTCTGCTCACTCTGCCCAACTGCCCACTCTCTCTGGTAGTTTGGCTAATGAGTCCAGGGTTTGTCAGAGGAGGCTTTGTTTTGTTCCTGCAGGAGAATCTTTAGCCCAGAGCAGCTGTTGCCTCCTCACCAGGGCCCGAACTCGTCCAGCTGCACTTCAGGACGGATCTGGACACGTCGGATTGGGTCCGTCGGCTCAAACTGCTTTTTTTTTTCTCTTTTTTTTTTTGTGGGGAAAAAATACTAATTGCAAAACAGGTATTGAATTAAAATGGGTCTAAATCAGGTCTGAACCAGCACTGAATCAAGACTAAACCAGGAATAAACCAGGACTAAACCAGTACTTAACCAGGTCTAAAACAGGTCTGAACCAGGTCTAAACCAGGACTAAACAAGGTCTAAACCAGGTCTAAACCAGGTCTAATCCAGGTCTAAACCAGGTCTAAACAGGACTAAAACATGACTAAACAAGGTCTGAACCAGGACTGAACCAGTACTTAACCAGGACTAAACCAGCTCTGAACCAGAACTAAACCAGGTCTAAACCAGGACTGAATCAGTACTACACCAGGACTAAACCACACCTTAGACCTAAACCAGGCCTAAACCCGGAATAAACCAGGACTAAACCAAGACTAAACCAGGACCAAACCAGAACTACAACAGGAGTAAAAATAAAAACATCTTTCACAAAGGCTGTGAGCCCTGGTTTAGGCACTACACCTTATATAACACATGGTTATATTTATTTTTGTTTGAAATCCCAAATCAGATCTCCATTCTGAAAAGAAGGCACTTCCAGGTCTACAATTATTCAAATATTTTCTGCTTGAGAGAAGAATTCATCCTAAATCTGCAGGTTTGTGAGTTAAACATGTGCGAATGAAACAAAACTCAAGTCCAATTATGTCTGTGATGAGGGAACAACTGTATTACCATTACTGTTATCAGAAAATAGTGTAATATTGGTCCTTTAATATGATATAACTGGGTTACTGCCTCACACCATGGAGGTCTCTGGTGTGATTTCCAGACTGTAGAGGAGTTACTTCACGTTCGCCGTCTCACTCTACTGTAAAAAGTTCCAGTAATGTCTGATCCTTTGAAACGATAAGGTCACAGCCTCCACCCAAATACAAACGGGGCCAAATTCAACAGAACATGTGTAAAACGGGTCCACACAGGAGCCTCCTCTGCTCCAAAGCTCCATTCACAGAGAGTTAGGTTTCCTCTGCAGCTTCCTTTCACTTTCCTCCAACTAGGCCAGTCACAAAAAAATTCAAAGCACAATATATTTCTACAGACAAAATACCGCGATAAATGATGATATTGAAACTACTTTATGCCATTCAGACAATAATAAGAATGTCAGATACAGCGTTCATTCGTAACGTGTTTATTCTGGTGTCTGTGAACAGCTTGTGCTTCTCTAATTTTGTTCAATAAGGTGTCAGATTCCTTTAGTGTTCCAAGCCAAAACCCGGTTAAACACACCGTAAAGAGCCTTTAATATTTAGTAGAAAAACATTCAGTCTGAGAATAACACGAGTCACCAGCGTCGCATCGCCACGTGAGCCGTCGAAACAGGACAAAACAAAATGTTTGGTATGAGTGGATCTCCGGTTACTGAAGTTTGAGACATTTCATCTCATCATTTATGCACTCACCTGCATTTAATACATACGGGTTGGGACATAACCCACTCACTAATGTTCATTTAGCATCAGAAAACTCACAACATCATTAACTATTGCTGCATCTTCATGTGAACTGTGCAGGGGCGATTTCTGCGCTCAGGCTGTGGGAACATCCTCTGTGCTGATAAACTAATAATCCATCTATACCATAGACTGTGTGGTCTGTACTGTAGGGGTGAAAGCTGCAGCTGCTGCAGTGTGGAAATAGGCTTTAGACGATCAACCGCTGTCTGTCGTGGAAAACATCGGCTTTTGTCGTCTAATGGACTTTTTGGAGCCAAGGTACGAACTTCCTTCACGATACTTCATTACAGAGACAGCGCTACTAGACCAGATCAGTATTGGAAAGAGCACTCCTTAAAAAAATCGTATTGGAAGCCAAAAAATCTTGGCGGTTCACTGTGAAATCTGACCTAACAAACAGCCAAACGCAAAGACTGTAATCATTGAAGAAACATAATTTCCGCTGAACAACAACATGAACAACCTGCTCACCCTGTAGTTTAGACCTTACAAACATGCTCAAATACACGGGTTTGTTGTTGTAGTAGTTGAGAGGCTCATATTTCAGTCTTTACTCAAATGTCGGTGCTTGTGGCGACTTAATACAGAATCCTCACAATCAGAACGCTCGTCAAAAAAACTGCAATTTGATATTTTTTTGAGTAAGTCAGTCAAAAGAGATTAGGTGAAATGAGCCCCAAGAAAACATGAGAACTGAGACAACTCCAAATTAGACGCATGTTCCCAAGTAATTCCTCCACAACCTACACAGAAAAAAGTGTGGTGCACAGTTACATCAAACACAATAAGGTGAGTCATTAGAATGTGCTACCTCCACTATTCATCCTGCAATTATCCTGCAATCGCGTAACAGAATCCACATCGAGTATTCCTCACGTGTTTGCGTAATCCTGCAGTTTTAAGTCATTTCACTCAACGCAGCTCTAAACATGTGCTCCAAGTTCTGGCTGTAGTGGAAAAGAAATAAAGAAATTCGTAGTTATGGATGCACCGATCTGACACGGATATGTCAATATTGAAAAATTTGCTGGATCAGATATCGGCTTCCAAATATCGGTTCAGACGATGTCCTGGTTGGACATAATGATGCAATAAGACTATTTGGAAAAATCTCACCAAAACTGTTCCAAACCGCACTCACAAGAGGGAGTTCATGCAATAACTACTATTTATGGAGAAAAATACAAGAGAACTTTGTATTTATATGAAGACAGATTCATTTCTGCAATTTTTACATATGCAGTAGATAATAATAATAAAAAAGTACATTTTCAGATGACTCACTCACTCACTTCTCCTTTCCGCTGCGTCCCATACAAATCCTCATCATCTAATCCAGGAGTAACCACATTTTTTCAGCATGCGAGTTACCAAGTCAAAATGATACAAAAATGCAAATAATGCATTTCTTTATTAATATATTTAGAATCAGTCGAGGTGGAACAGCACGTGGACTTAATGACTCAAAAGCTGACTCATATAAGTACGTTTTTATAGATCTATCTCCATTTTACTTGATGATGCTACTTTTAGGCTTAAAATAAGACAAACAGGCTGGACTGTACTTTAACACTCTGTGCCCCTTTTTTGTTCCTTCACCCACAGTTTGAGAACCTCTTCTTTAAGGACTTCCACTGGCACTTTACACAAAACTGTGAACAAACTGAAGTGGGTAGGATTTTAAATCTGTTTTTTCACGTTTCTAAAGTGCTGTAGACCCGCTCTGTGCCGTACACCCGCTCTGTGCCGTACACCCGCCCTGTGCCGTACACCCGCTCTGTGCCGTACACCCGCTCTGTGCCGTACACCCGCTCTGTGCCGTACACCCGCTCTGTGCTAACACTAACATAAATGTAGATAAATTTTTGCTTCGCATTTCCTCTTGCCGCATTGTGGAGGAAGCCTGTGTGCGCTGTACACAGGGAGGAAAGAGCGTGAAAAGGGGAGGAGCTGTGCATCTGCTGTCGTGAGGCGGACGGACAGGTAGGATGTTTTAAAAAGCTTAACCTGCCCTGAAATACACGCTGGTACAAACGCTGTTGCAGACAAGCTGAGCATACAGGGGGTGAGGATGCAGAGAGACGTCCCCCGCACGCAAGTTTACTGGCGACAGCAGCGGCCATAATGAAATATGAGCACACTCGACGAGCGCCAGACCTCGAGTCCAAGCACCTTCAAGACCGAGACGAGATAGAGTCCAAATGCAGTCAAGTCCGAGAGGACCAAGACCATAAAAAACGGTCTCAATGCCGATTTCGAGACAAAGATCGGTCTCGAGTACCACACTACAATCTACCTTGGCGATCGATGTATTGGGAAGCCCTGATCTAATACTATTACTATAATTGACTAAATAACTACAGCCCTTCTCCAAAATGAATACTGCTCGTTTTATTTTTCCTATGGCTAATTCTCAGGGCGAATCACAGATAGAAATGGTGCAGCATTTGTCAGTTAACCATAGTTGATATTTCTTGTGAAACATAATCAATACGGAAAAGCAGCTCTTCCCCTCGTGAGGCAGTCACATCATCACATTGGACAAGCACCAGTACATAACAGCTCCAGCTCGAGTCCCGTCAGCTCTTTGTACAGAGTGGGAACTGTTATTGGTTTAGTATTGATCTGAAGTACGCACCAGCAGCGGGCCAAGTACATGTGCTCCTTCACGAACACGGAGCCGGTGAGGAGGATGTACCAGCAGGTCGCCATTGTGTCCGGGCTGAAACAAGACAAGAACAACAATCAATAAGTACTCAGATGTAGTCAGATTTTGGCACAGGCTGCAACACTGTAGAAGCCCAGTGGTTTAAACTGAGCTGCAGAACTCTCAGGAGGAATTGTACATGTGTTGATCTGGTTTATGGTTCGTATGTCTGTAATTCTTGGGCCTGTCCACGTGAAACAAAAACTGACACAAAGTTCAACATCGTCTCTGTCAGTATAACGTGTTTTTTTCACAATAGCTTTCAAAAGCGGTCCCATTATCCAACTCCAAAGACGTGATTTGTTGTCGTCAGCTAAAAGGACCTTAAGACACAGGATAAAAATGGAAATGAAATTATGTAATCGAATCGTCATCCATTTCTGTCGTCCTCCTGCCCATAAATACAGTAGCTCAGCCTGGGTTATGACAACTACTTATTGACATCAACAGTGGAACCCTGGAGGTGTGAGGAACAGTGTGATTGGTCTAACAAGTATCCACACTTCAAACTCCGCCCCTGCAGACGGGTGTTTGTATCGGAAACACCCGTCTGTGATCAGGGCAGTGCTGTGTGATGTCTCATAGTACTTCAAATTGCAGCAGCCACTAGAGGCAACACACAGTTTGTCTGGCCCTCCATACATTTTCTTGCGCTTATCCGTGGCCGGGGCAGGGACTCCCAGACTTCCTTCACCCCAGACACTTCCTCCAGCGCCGCCAGTGGGACCCTGGGGCGTTGCCAGGCCCAGAGACATAGTTCCTTCCAGTGTGTCCTGGGTCTTCCCCGGGGCCTCCTTTTTTTTTTTTTTTACTCTTTATTTAACCAGGAAGGTCCCACTGAGATTAAAAACCTCTTTTTCAAGGGAGTCCAGGCCAAGAGGCACATTTCAAAACAAGTACATACAAACAAACAGCATTAAAACTACACAGGTTCTGAAAAACAGCTGCACATTATAGAGGCAGAGTCTGTAAGGCTCAGTTTGAGGACAATAGTTCAGACAATTTCCAGTCTTTCTGCAACAAGTTCCAGGTAAAAGGTGCAGAGTGGACAAAGGCTCTGTGCGGGCAAAAGGAGCAGAGCAACAGCTGATCATTTGAGCGCAAGGAGGAAGAGCCGACATTTTTGCTTGTGATCAAAGTACAAATGTAAGGAGGCACAATCCAAGTATAGCTTTGAAAATAAAAGTGCACCAATGTCCCTGCCTCTAGTGGCCAGAGAGGCCACTGTACTCGAGTACAAGTCACAGTGAAGTGTCATAGGTCTACAGTAATAAACCTCAGGGAAGCAGGAAACATCGGGTCCAACATTTGAAGACATGAAGAAGAAGCATCATATACAGAATTGTCCTTCTGGTGGGACGTGCCCAGAGCACCTCCTGAGGGAGGCGTCCAGGAGGCATCCGGACCAGATGCCCGAGCCACCTCAGCTGCTCCTCTCCACGTGGAGGAGCAGCAACTCTACTCCGAGCTCCTCCCATGTGACCGAGCTCCTGACCCTCTCTCTAAAAGAGCGCCCGGCCACTCTGCGGAGGAAACTCATTTCGGCCGCTTGTATCGGCGATCTGGTCCTTTCGGTCCTTCCCCAGAGCTCATGACCACAGGTGAGGGGAGGAACGTGACTGAGGTAAATCGAGAGCTTCGCCTTTGGGCTCAGCTCCTCTTCACCTCAACGGTCCGATACAGCGACCGCATCACTGCCGAATAGTCTAGCTCTAGTTTACACAAAAATAGTAGACAACACTATTAAAACACCATATATACCATTTAAAAAAGGGCCATTTGTAAACAGCTAAAAACGATGTTGTTGGAAAAATGGATACGTTTAACGGTGGCAATTTGAACACAGAAATGATCATAAACAGTTTGGTGAAAACAATAAAACACAAAGGAGCTTCATAGATTAGGATTAGGATGCATTGTATAAGAGCCTTTCCCCCTAATGTCTGTGATTTCAGACACAAACGCTGAGCATACGTCTGAGGCCAGAGTCCCCAGTGCTGCGTGGTGCATTAAGACAAATGGACTGGTTGTGTGCCAAATGCTATAGAGCTGCTCTATAATGCGCCATTAGCCGAGCTCCCATTAGCCCAGCAGAGACACGACGGGGGTATAGGCACGCAGTCCTCTGTCACTTACAGCAGCCAGCTCTGATTTAGACCAGCTATAAGACTTCATACACGCCATTAGAAGTGTGTGATGGAGAAGAGGAGAGGGATGTGTGAATAAATGAGCAGAGGAAGAAGAAAGAGGAGATTTATGGACTAAAAGTGGAGGAAAAGTGGTTAGGAGGACAGAGGAGCAGAGGAGAAGGTCAGAGGGTCAGACGGTGCAGAGGAGAAGGTCAGAGGGTCAGACGGTGCAGAGGAGAAGGTCAGAGGAGCAGAGGAGAGGGTCAGAGGGTCAGATGGAGCAGAGGAGAAGGTCAGAGGAGCAGATGGAGCAGAGAAGGTCAGAGGAGCAGATAGAGCAGAGGTGGTCAGAGGAGCAGAAGAGAGGGTCAGATGGAGCAGAGGAGAAGGTCAGATGGAGGAAAGGAGAAGGTTAGAGGGTCAGATGGAGCAGAGAAGGTCAGAGGAGCAGAGGAGAAGGTCAGAGGGTCAGATGGAGCAGAGGAGAGGGTCAGATGGAGCAGAGGAGAGGGTCAGAGGGTCAGATGGATCAGAGGAGAGGGTCAGAGGGTCAGATGGAGCAGAGGAGAAGGTCAGAGGGTCAGATGGAGCAGAGGAGAGGGTCAGATGGAGCAGAGGAGAAGGTCAGAGGGTCAGATGGAGCAGAGGAGAGGGTCAGATGGAGCAGAGGAAAGGGTCAGATGGAGCAGAGGAAAGGGTCAGATGGAGCAGAGGAGAGGGTCAGATGGAGCAGAGGAGAAGGTCAGATGGAGCAGAAGAGAAGGTCAGAGGAGCAGAGGAGAGGGTCAGAGGGTCAGATGGAGCAGAGGAGAGGGTCAGATGGAGCAGAGGAGAAGGTCAGATGGAGCAGAAGAGAAGGTCAGAGGAGCAGAGGAGAGGGTCAGATGGAGCAGAAGAGAAGGTCAGATGGAGGAAAGGAGAAGGTTAGAGGGTCAGATGAGCAGAGAAGGTCAGAGGAGCAGAGGAGAAGGTCAGAGGGTCAGATGGAGCAGAGGAGAGGGTCAGAGGGTCAGATGGAGCAGAGGAGAGGGTCAGAGGGTCAGATGGAGCAGAGGAGAGGGTCAGATGGAGCAGAGGAGAAGGTCAGAGGGTCAGATGGAGCAGAGGAGAGGGTCAGATGGAGCAGAGGAGAAGGTCAGAGGGTCAGATGGAGCAGAGGAGAGGGTCAGATGGAGCAGAGGAGAAGGTCAGATGGAGCAGAAGAGAAGGTCAGAGGAGCAGAGGAGAGGGTCAGAGGGTCAGATGGAGCAGAGGAGAGGGTCAGATGGAGCAGAGGAGAAGGTCAGAGGAGCAGAAGAGAGGGTCAGATGGAGCAGAAGAGAAGGTCAGAGGAGCAGAGGAGAGGGTCAGATGGAGCAGAGGAGAGGGTCAGATGGAGCAGAAGAGAAGGTCAGATGGAGCAGAAGAGAAGGTCAGATGGAGGAAAGGAGAAGGTTAGAGGGTCAGATGAGCAGAGAAGGTCAGAGGAGCAGAGGAGAAGGTCAGAGGGTCAGATGGAGCAGAGGAGAGGGTCAGAGGGTCAGATGGAGCAGAGGAGAGGGTCAGATGGAGCAGAGGAGAGGGTCAGAGGGTCAGATGGAGCAGAGGAGAGGATCAGAGGGTCAGATGGAGCAGAGGAGAGGGTCAGAGGGTCAGACGGTGCAGAGAATGTGTGAACTCACTAGAACAGGATGTGGTTGGCTTCATGTCTCTCGTATCGGGCTGAGGTGCACATTGACCTGAAACAAAAGAAAGAAAGAAAATCCTAACGTGCACTTTCAACATGTATGCGGTTTTTATGAGCATTTTCCACGTATTATAACAATCAATTAACAGTCAAACAATTGCACACTTTCCCTTTAACAGAGGAGACTATGGAGAGCCCCCATAGTCAAACTTGGCAATAAATTGGTATTACATATAGAATTACCCTGAAAATTGTATTCTGTAAAATGATTCAATTAAGTATTACTTTTTTTATCGTTATTTAAAAGGTTGGATTTTGCAGCGTGCAATAAGGCATAAAGCGAATTTATTTAAAGATCCTCTTGTGAGCTTTTATCCATATGAGGATGTTGTTACCTCCTCAAAAACTTACCTGGAGCCGTTTTCTTTCATTTCAGTAACTCTTTATTAGCCTACATCTCCAAAGCTAAAAAACACTCTGTTCCACATTGTGAAGTGATGTGCGCGGTAGTTTTCAGAGTGAACAGCTCTTTTAACCCTTAGTTCAGTATAGACTGGAAATTCCAGGGCTGAAATGCTCCAGTTGATTCTAGCGGAAGCGTTATTATATACGATAACGAGGAATATGTTTCTATAACCGCGCAGAACTTTCTAACCGTGAGACAGAAACTTCCTTTTCCCCTCTGAAAGTGCAGACATAGAGGTTTCTGTACATTTCTGCGGCTTTATCCTACGTCACACTCACGCTGTGTGATGACGTGCGCAAAACGAGTGTCCAATAGGAACTTTGTTTTCCCCAAACTCATGCGCTCCGTCCATTTTGATCGAGCCAAACTTTGCCAAAGAGTGAAGTGAGTCAAGATTAGGGCTGCAACTAACGATTATTTTCATAATCGATTAATCTGGCGATTATTTTTTCAACTAATCGATTATTAATCGGATAAAAAGAAGGAAAGTGCTCCAAAACTGTGCTAAAAGTAAGTTAGTCCTGGGTTTACGCACGGAAGCTGTGTTCGCTCTGCCAACCCCTCTCTCTATTACGCACGCGGTCAGATCAATAAAGCTTTGACCAATCACGGTGTTCGTGGGCTTGTACCACACACTCTGTGATGGACAGGAGCACCAGCGAATCACAGCGCGAAGCGTGGTCCCTACTTTTTACTCACGCGCACAATGACCCAAACAAGTGCTAAACCAACCCGCGGGGGAGTCCTATCGAGCTAAATCGCATTCTTTCCCGATGGAGAGTGTTGGATTACTCACAGAAAGGACTTTTATGCAGATGGGATTTATTTCAGATGGGAAGAAGGCAAAGGTAAGACTTGATTTATTTGATTTGGCTTGATTGAAAGCTACTTTTTTCTGTGTTTCTTGGCTGCTAGCTTGGTGAAGGTTTGAGCTACAGAGGCTGATACCGCGGAAGCAGCTTTCAGGCGATATATAACTTATGGGGGAAGGGTGAAGGGTCGTGTTTGCTTTGAGGCAGAAGTTGTAAGAGTGTCAGACAGTTGTATTTTTATATGTGTGGATATAGAGGGCTTCAGTTTGAGATGTGAAGTGCTGTGGTGAAAATGAAGTGGATAAATTGTTAGCTGTGTTTCTGCTGATTCCAACGGTGTATAACATGACAGTGTAGCACTCAGTATGTTGTAAATAGAGATGTATGAATTTACAAAAGAGGCGCTAGCCCCCAAATTTGGTGGCTGTGGGGTTTAAGAGGTTAACTGGACTAGTTAATGGCTTAGAAACACATTGTTCCAATGCAATCGCGGCTAATATGTGCTAACTAGCTAACACCAAGCAACTTCGGTTTAACTTGTATAGTGTCAAACAATACGTTGTGATTAAAACGTTCCTATTAACTTGTACCAGTAATGCAACCAAACTACTTTTCATGTCAAAAAAAGGTTGCCAATATGTTTGTGACCAGAGTCCTACTGATTTTAAAGGGGAGACGCCATTTCTCAAGTGTCCTCTTTTTTCCCCCGATTCTCCCGCTTGGACTTTGTCACGTGAACTAGTCAACTATCCATCCATCCATCCATCTTCTTCCGCTTATCCGGGGCCGGGTCGCGGGGGCAGCAGTCTAAGCAGGGGCTCCCAAGCTTCCTTCTCCCCAGCCACTTCCTCCAGCTCCTCCGGACGGACCCCGAGGCGTTCCCAGGCCGAGAGACATAGTCCCTCCAGCGTGTCCTGGGTCTTCCCCGGGGCCTCCTACCGGTGGGACATGCCCGGAACACCTCCCGAGGGAGGCGTCCAGGAGGCATCCGGACCAGATGCCCGAACCACCTCAGCTGGCTCCTCTCGACGTGGAGGAGCAGCGACTCTACTCCGAGCTCCTCCCATGTGACCGAGCTCCTCACCCTATCTCTAAGGGAGCGCCCGGCCACTCTGCGGAGGGAACTCATTTCGGCCGCTTGTATCCGCGATCTCGTTCTTTCGGTCATTACCCAGAGCCCATGACCATAGGTGAGGGTAGGAACGTAGATTGACTGGTAAATCGAGAGCTTCGCCTTTCGGCTCAGCTCCCTCTTCACCACAACGGTCCGATACAGCGACTGCATCACTGCCGACGCCGCACCGATCCGCCTGTCAATCTCGCGCTCCATCCTCCCCTCACTCGTGAACAAGACCCCGAGATACTTGAACTCCTCCACTTGAGGCAGAGACTCCCCACCCACCCGGAGAGGGCAATCCACCTTTTTCCGGTCGAGAACCATGGCCTCGGATTTGGAACAGCTGATTCTCATCCCAGCCGCTTCACACTCGGCTGCAAACCGCCCCAGTGCACGCTGCAGGTCCTGGTTCGATGGAGCCAACAGGACAACATCATCCGCAAAAAGCAGCGATGAAATCCTGTGGTCCCCGAACTGGACCCCCTCCGGCCCCTGGCTGCGCCTAGAAATTCTGTCCATAAATACAATGAACAGAACCGGTGACAAAGGGCAGCCCTGGCGGAGTCCAACATGCACCGGGAACAGGTCTGACTTACTGCCGGCAATGCGAACACAGCTCCTGCTCCGGTCATACAGGGACCGGACAGCCCTTAGCAAAGGGGCCCAGACCCCATACTCCCGGAGCACCCCCCACAGGGCACCACGAGGGACACGGTGGAATGCCTTCTCCAAGTCCACAAAACACATGTGGACTGGTTGGGCAAACTCCCATGAACCCTCGAGCACCCGATGGAGGGTGTAGAGCTGGTCCAGTGTTCCACGACCAGGCCGAAAACCACACTGCTCCTCTTGAATCCGAGGTTCGACTATCGGCCGAACTCTCCTCTCCAGCACCCTGGCATAGACTTTACCGGGGAGGCTGAGGAGTGTGATTCCCCTGTAGTTGGAACACACCCTCCGGTCCCCCTTTTTATACAGAGGGACCACCACCCCGGTCTGCCAGTCCAGAGGTACTGTTCCCGACCGCCACGCGATGTTGTAGAGACGTGTCAGCCAAGACAGCCCCACAACACCCAGAGACTTAAGGTACTCAGGACGGATCTCATCCACCCCCGGAGCCTTGCCACCGAGGAGCTTTCCAACCACCTCAGTGACTTCGGCCAGGGTGATGGATGAGTCCGCCTCTGGGTCCCCAGCCTCGGCCTCCTCTTCGGAGGACATGACGGTGGGATTGAGGAGATCCCCCAAGTATTCCTTCCACCGCCCGACAACATCCCCAGTCGAGGTCAGCAGCTCTCCCCCCGCACTGTAAACAGTGTTGGTGAAGGATCGCTTCCCCCTCCTGAGGCGCTGGACGGTTTGCCAGAATTTCCTTGGGGCCGTCCGATAGTCCTCCTCCATGGCCTCCCCGAACTCCTCCCAGACCCGAGTTTTTGCCTCTGCAACCGCCCGGGCTGCAGCACGCTTGGCCCGACGGTACCCGTCAGCTGCCTCAGGAGTCCTACCGGGCCAGTAAGGCCCGGTAGGACTCCTCCTTCAGCTTGACGGCATCCCTTACTTCCGGTGTCCACCACCGGGTTCGGGGACTGCCGCCGTGACAGGCACCGCAGACCTTACGGCCACAGCTACGAACGGCCGCATCGACAATGGAGGCCGAGAACGAAGCCCACTCGTGCTCCATGTCCCCAGCCTCCCCCGGGATCTGGGAGAAGCTCTCCCGGAGGTGTGAGTTGAAGGCCGCACTGACAGAAGGTTCCGCCAGACGTTCCCAGCAGACCCTCACGATACGCTTGGGCCTGCCAGGTCTTTCCGGCTTCCTCCTCCGCCAGCGGACCCAACTCACCACCAGGTGGTGATCAGTTGACAGCTCTGCCCCTCTCTTCACCCGAGTGTCCAAGACACACGGCCGGAGGTCAGATGACACGACAACAAAGTCGATCATCGACCTCCGGCCTAGGGAGTCCTGGTGCCACGTGCACCGATGGACCCCCTTGTGCTCGAACATGGTGTTCGTTATGGACAAACTGTGACTAGCACAGAAGTCCAATAACAGAACACCGCTCGGGTTCAGATCAGGGAGGCCGTTCCTCCCAATCACCCCTCTCCAAGTGTCACTGTCGTTGCCCACATGGGCGTTGAAGTCCCCCAGTAGAACAACGGAGTCCCCGGTCGGTGCACTATCCAGTACCCCTCCCAGAGACTCCAAGAAGGCCGGGTACTCTGCACTGCTGTTCGGCCCATAGGCCGACACCACAGTGAGAGACCTGTCCCCGACCCGAAGGCGCAGGGACGCGACCCTCTCGTTCACCGGGGTAAACTCCAACACGCAGCGGCTGAGCTGTGGGGCTATAAGCAAGCCCACGCCAGCTCGCCGCCGCTCCCCGCGGCCAAAGCCAGAGAAATGGAGAGTCCAACCCCTCTCAAGGAGTTGGGTTCGATTAGTTGACTAGTTGGAACCCAACTAGTCAACTAATCGATTACTAAATTAGTTGCCAACTATTTTAATAGTCGATTTTAATCGATTTAATCGATTAGTTGTTGCAGCCCTAATTTAAAGCACTTTTACATCAGGGAACCACGCCAAAGGACACAACAACAGCATTCTTCTTTGGGAGCTGGAATCGAACCACCAACCTGTGGGCCAGAGGATCTGATCACTCTCCCAATGATGTGTATGTTGAGAGCGGGATTCGAACTGGCAACCTTCAAATTAGAGGACGAGCACTATATCAAATGAGCTACTGTCACTAGTGTATAAAAAAACAATCGACAACAACAAAACTGAACACTTTTTTGCAGTTAATAGATGCTTTTGTTTAAATGAGTGCGCATCTACTCCTCAGTGGAATCGTCATGAGGAGGAGGGCGGGGCGGAGCAAAGTCAGCCATGTTGGGAAGGTCAAACACCATACAGCAGCTCAGGGCAAAACGAGGGATCTCCATGTCCCGCACCCGAGTCCAAACTCCGGTCCTTGCATCAAAACATTCAGCACAATGAATGGGGCCCTGATTGTACCCGCCTACAACATATAGCTGATTGTCAACAACCTCGATGGCAAAGTTCCTGCGCTCGGTCCACATGTTGGGTAGGGGGCGCCACGTGTTGGTTGCGGGGTTATAGGCTTCAACAGTGTTCAAACGGGAATCCCCATTAAACCCACCAACAGCGTAGATTTCATTGGCATAGGCGATGACTCTGACCCCAGAGCGCATGGTGGACATATCCGCTATCATGGTCCACTGTTCGGTTAGTGGGTTGTAAGTCTCAGTTGATGCCAGGCGATCTTCACCATTAAAACCTCCACAAACGTAGATCTTTCCATTGTACACTGTGCTGCTGGCATCGCTCCTCTGTTCGTTCATAGGTGAAATCATGGTCCACTGATTGGTCACTGGCAAGTACCTTTCGGCTGTCTTCAGCCTGTCCAGTCCATTGAACCCGCCTATCGCGTAGATCAAACCATCCAGCAAAGTCACACTAATGTAGCACCTACGTGAATGCATGGGTGCTATTTCTTGCCACGTGTGAATTGCCAGGTCGTACTTGCAGGTAGTGTTGAGCTGGTGATTGCCGTCAAACCCTCCAATCACGTACACAGATCCATTAAGGAACACTGTGCCGTGATGGGCTCTTGGAGTCCAGTCATCATTAGCCACACCCACCCAGCGATCGGTGCGGTTGTCATAGACTTCAATTCTGTTGGTTGTTCTGTTTTGGCTATAGCCACCAATAACCATAAGCACCGCACTGGGCAGCCTTGGAGTGGCTAGACGAGTGGGGGGCAGGGAGGCATTGTACCACCTAGCTCTTTCATCCAACATCACCTTTATGATCTTCTCCCCCACAATCTCCCAGTTATGAATGTAGTGGGACAGGTTATATCTAATCATGCACTGAGTGAAGTAATCAACATGGATCAGACCCAGACGGACTTTTAGTAGGAGGTCGGCCAAGTAGTGGTTCCTTTCCTCAGGAGCATGTGCAATCCATCTGATGACTCCCTCTAACACGGTGGTCTCCTCCTTCACGTTCAGCCGATCATCATCAATGACTGAACACAGGTCTTCGCTGGAGAGCTGGAAGAACTCTTCAGAGCTGGTCACCACCTCTTCGAAATGCTTCAGGATGTATAAGAAGGCTTGTTTCCTCAGCTGGGGGTAGTAGTACTTGTTTGAGATACCCCATACAGTGATGCAGTTACTGGGGGACATTTGCTCCTTCATGACCTGACAGCAGACTTCGGTAATGCCGCTCACATCTAAGTAGTCAGCAGCTATAAAGAGCTCCTGGAGGTTTTCCTGGGTGATGTGCACCACCCCGGTGTAGCAGTAGTCCAGGATAATCTTCATGATATCAGCTGACACATTGGAGATCTCAAACACCTGGCAGTCAGGGCTGGACCAGTTAGTGAAGAGGCTATTAAAGTATGTGCTGCAGCTACACAGAACCAGTTTGTGTGCTGGGAATTGCACGCCGGCCACGTTGAGCAAAGCATCGCACAACTTCTGCTCCCTCCTCAATTCCTCGAACACAGTGTTCATGTTTGGTTTTGTATTTGAAAATGGATATCTTTGTACAGAGACATGTCTGTCTCTGTGCCCTCTCACAGTGAAAGTGAAGCCTCTCATACTGAGGATCTAGAACAAAAGCTTTGTGGCGTGATTCGTATCCATGGAAAGCTTTTAGCTTTTTAGCTTTGTGCTAAAAACATTCTAATTTATTCATCATGTGACTGGTCAACACAAAATCAACAAGAGCTCCGCCAGCGGGGCAAAATACGCCCGTACTTTGAATTATTGTATATAGAATTAAGTTAGAATTTGTCAAACCTAGTTAAAGATGAATTGTTGGTGCAGTTTGGAAGATTCCAATACTGGCGTTCTATGGCACATACCGGTAAGCACAATAAGGCAGTTCACTACCAATATAATAATAACAAGTGTGAAAAAACCTGAAGTCACATAAAATTGATACCACTGACCTACAGCATGGATCGATACAAAAATATACAATAAAATACACATATACAGTATACCTTATATATATATCGGCGCATGCCCCACATGTTTTGCCTCTTCATGAAGACAAAGCTTCAAAGACTTCAAAGCTTTGAAGTGTCCAGAGACGGACAGACAGACGGACAGACGGACGGACAGCGCCATACCATAATACGTCCCGTATTACAACGGGCGTATAAAAACAAACAAAATCAGAATGTGGATTTGTTTTTATTTCGAGTTTGTGCCAAGAGGGAAACAATAATCCTATACATTGTAAACAACAGAAAAGCACATTTCTCAAAAAGAAGTGGGAAGAAGAAAAAACTTATATTAATACACCTGTTTATTACATAGTTTAAAAAATTTAAACATTATGTGGTTGCTGTATATTAATGATTTACAATTTTTTTTCTATTGTACTATATTATGGTCGTACAAACCAATAATACTGACAAATAAGGCACAAAATGTATAGTTTATGACCATATCAAAATAAAATGTAATGTTAAAGAAAAGCACCTGTTTAGTTAATAGTCGTGGTTTACTTGTCAGGACAATGTGTCTGTTCTTCTTGGTATTTCTATAAGATTATTTTTATATTTTTTTAATTGCACACATATGCTCTTTATGTAATGCACAAAGTTCTCTTGTGTTTTGTTGTAATGAGATGTAGTGTTAGCATTTCCAAGGTTGAATAAATAGGAGTGGATTAATATAAGTTTTTTTTCTTCTTCCCACTCCTTTTTGAAAATCCCGGTTATGAGAAACCAGTGCCACATAACTAAAGCAACTGTAGCCGACATTAGTGAAAGAGCTGTTCTGCACTCGTATGATCTCTGAAAAGTTTAACATGAACCATCTCCAACGCAACATAAGCACAGAACAGACTCACCATCAGCAGAACATCCTCTGTCACAGAAAGAACACTCATATTCCACTGAGTCGTGTCCTTTAGTCCGACAGAAGCTGACCACATCGGCCCAAGAGTTGTTTTTTTTAGTGCTTATACTGTATGCAAATAAGCCGTGCGGTTTTTCTTAAGTTTCGTTTCTGTAAAATGTAACCAATGTGCGCAAAGCTGCATTAAACACATTATAATCAAGATTCAAAAAGTTGTAAAATTTTCATATTCGCTAAAATGAAGTTACGTTTCTCACTCTCAGTCAAAGCTAAATTAAATAATAATAAAATGAAAGAAAAGTTCAGAGTTCTTCTTAGGGAGACAGCCTGGTGCGTAGAGAATTAATATCATGGTTGTTTGTATTTTTTTTCCCAGGTTTATTAAATATATATTTTTTGCACTGAACAAAATGTAATAACTTGTTTGTTTGCAACTATGCTAACTATTCTTGTATATTTATTTGACAGGTCACTTATTTTCAAGTCTAATCATCTCCCCCTGCCCTCCATCAATATTATAGAATGTCTGGAGATGTTGGTAACACTGTGTTGTAGTTTTGGAAACTTTCTGACCCTCAAGACCTGATTAACTTTAGGTCTTTCACCATGATCCTCCTTTCCCAGGCTTATATTCTGACACAACTGAACTAAAACTAACAAAAACTACATGTTTCAAATCTGGGAAAGAATGTGTTATTTCTTGTTTATTTCTTTGTTTATTACCCATGTGTAAAGGTGCACTATGCAACTTTTCTGGTTGAGGATCCATCACCGACTTGTTGTGATGTTCTTTCACAGTATTGTATTGAACCAATTGTTCTTACATGTACAAGTCAAAATATACCTCGAAAATGTGAACTTTTACCGTTACTGGGATCACCTCTCCACAGACCTGATCACTTAAGGCACAAACCCTCCATATTTAGGCTGCTTCTCTCAGAAAACACTCTGTACCACCTCTGATAACAAAGGATGACTCAAACGTGTGTCAATAAAACAAAGCACAACTCCGGGTATGTTTTTGATGAGATAACAACTGTCAAGTATGTCTTAAACCTCACAAGAGTCAATTTTCTTTTATATAGGACCTTTATGTTAAACCTTGCCGCACTTTAAAGCCTACACTTTAAACCAAGGTATCTAAGTGTGTAGCTGTAATGACATAACACCTGGCTACATCCCGGTTTGTTTTCCCCAGCCTCCTCTCAGACAAAAGCCAGAACAAAGCTCATAATTATCATGTTTGGCAGCGCAGACAGGTTGACAACCCAGCATGATCAGCCGCAGCGTAAAATAGTTTATCTCCCTCCTTCAGTCTACTCAAGGTGTTCCACAGTATGTGTCTATAAAGGGCAGCTCTACTGGCATTTTGGTTTGGTTTGTAGTTATTTGAAATTAATACTGTCACAAGACTCAAATTTCAAACTCGATTTCAATACTAAGAAATTGACTTAATATTGTTTACTGGAGATAAAATATCCTCCTTTTTAGTAATACTAGGGATGCACCGGTACGATACGATGATTTTTATGGATAGGTTATCGGTTCTGTCCATATCCTATTTTGGTCTATACATTGCCCAAACACCTACCAATAGTTGTCCAGTAGTTAGTTAAAGTGATAAATAACAGTTACAAAACCCATTCTCCGTGTGTTTATAGGAAATAAATAATAGTTTTGCTTTATTTAGTCTCTGCCCTACTATCAGTTGATATCGGCTTTCAGTATCGGCATCAGTATTGGAACAGAAAAATCTGGAGTAGTGCATCATGTCATTTCAGTACTTCCTTTACCATGAGATCTTATACTTGTTCTGATGAAGCTCTAAATCATACTAAAACTGTTCAGAAAAGCTCAAATTGGGTGTTTTTTGCAGTATTGTTACTTACTCATGTAATAATAAGAATACAAGGGAAGCACCAATACCAGTGTCAGGTACCTGTCTCACAGCAGATGCTCATCGTCATTGTGCTGCCAATACCAAGTGCCAGTACCACTAAAACTGTGTTGTGTTTTAATTTGATCAGTGAGCTCTGAGGAGCGAGGAGTTGACTATAAAGGATGAACATTAACAGTTCTGCACATTAAGCTCACCTGTGCTACTGTCACATTAACTATGAACATATTTATGAGGTCTGTATGGTTCTTAAAGGATACCAGCAGAGTGCTTGTGTTTACATAGGGAAGGCTAAAGTGGCCAAGTGGTGCCGTCTGTTGTGAATGCATTGTGACTTATTGGCCAGGCTGCAGAATAATAATAATAATAGTAATAAACCTTTATTCATAAAGCACTTTTAAAAACAAGGTGCTGTACAAGCAGCAATGAACGATACAAAAAGCATAAAAAATAGCATACAGAAAGCATACAAAAACAGACAATGATGCAAACAATTCAATTGATTATAGTAAATAAATAAAAAGCACTAGAATAAAAGGAAATAAGGAAAAAAATCAAGCTATAACCAGTTAAAGGGAGGCCAGCTGATAAAAATGGGTTTTAAGAAGTTATTTTAAAAAGATGATACTGATGGTGCTATTCTTATCTCCTCAGGCAGGTCATTCAAAAGCCGAGAAGCCCGGACTGAAAAGGTTTGATCAAACAAAGTAATAAATATTAAAGCTAATTCTCAAAATTAGTTTTTAATTCTTTGTAACTAGAGTGAAGCAGAAATTCCAAGCAGCCCCTCAGATAAGAGTTCCAGTGAAAAAGTCGGCTATATTATAATAATCCTATGAAATTAATTAAATCTACTTCATAATAAAACCTATGTAAAAATAATGTCATGTATCAGTACTCGGTATCTTCAAGTACTCAGAAAGAAGCAGTCGTGCTCATTTTTGTGCATCCCTTTTTCATACTAAATACCTGGAAAAAGTCTATTTGATGGTAACATTTTATATAGAGCTTTTCCACCTTCAATGCATTTAAAGTAGGGCTGCAACTAACGATTATTTTCATAATCGATTAATCTGGCGATTATTTTTTCAACTAATCGATTATTAATCGGATAAAAAGAAGGAAAGTGCTCCAAAACTGTGCTAAAAGTAAGTTAGCCGTGCGTCCTGGGTTTACGCACGGAAGCTGTGCTCGCTCTGCCAACCCCTCTCTCTATTACGCACGCGGTCAGATCAACAAAGCTTTGACCAATCACGGTGTGTGTCCATCACACTCTGTGATGGACAGGAGCACCAGCGAATCACAGCGCGGAGAAGCGAGGTCCCTACTTTTTACGCACGCGCACACTGACCCAAACAAGTGCTAAACCAACCCGCGGGGGAGTCCTATCGAGCTAAATCGCATTCTTTCCCGATGGAGAGTGTTGGATTACTCACAGAAAGGACTTTTATGCAGATGGGATTTATTTCAGATGGGAAGAAGGCAAAGGTAAGACTTGATTTATTTGATTTGGCTTGATTGACAGCTACTTTTTTCTGTGTTTCTTGGCTGCTAGCTTGGTGAAGGTTTGAGCTACAGAGGCTGATACCGCGGAAGCAGCTTTCAGGCGATATATAACTTATGGGGGAAGGGTGAAGGGTCGTGTTTGCTTTGAGGCAGAAGTTGTAAGAGTGTCAGACAGTTGTATTTTTATATGTGTGGATATAGAGGGCTTCAGTTTGAGATGTGAAGTGCTGTGGTGAAAATGAAGTGGATAAATTGTTAGCCGTGTTTCTGCTGATTCCAACGGTGTATAACATGACAGTGTAGCACTCAGTATGTTGTAAATAGAGATGTATGAATTTACTAAAGAGGCGCTAGCCCCCAAATTTGGTGTCTGTGGGGTTTAAGAGGTTAACCTCTTAAACCCCACAGCCACCATAATATAGTACAATAGAAAAAAAAATTGTAAATCATTAATATACAGCAACCACATAATGTTTAAATTTTTTAAACTATGTAATAAACAGGTGTATTAATATAAGTTTTTTCTTCTTCCCACTTCTTTTTGAGAAATGTGCTTTTCTGTTGTTTACAATGTATAGGATTATTGTTTCCCTCTTGGCACAAACTCGAAATAAAAACAAATCCACATTCTGATTTTGTTTGTTTTTATACGCCCGTTGTAATACGGGACGTATTATGGTATGGCGCTGTCCGTCCGTCCGTCCGTCTGTCCGTCCGTCTGTGGACACTTCAAAGCTTTGAAGTCTTTGAAGCTTTGTCTTCATGAAGAGGCAAAACATGTGGGGCATGCGCCGATATATATATAAGGTCTACTGTATTTGTGTATTTTATTGTATATTTTTGTATCGATCCATGCTGTAGGTCAGTGGTATAAATTTTATGTGACTTCAGGTTTTTTCACACTTGTTATTATTATATTGGTAGTGAACTGCCTTATTGTGCTTACCGGTATGTGCCATAGAACGCCAGTATTGGAATCTTCCAAACTGCACCAACAATTCATCTTTAACTAGGTTTGACAAATTCTAACTTAATTCTATATACAATAATTCAAAGTACGGGCGTATTTTGCCCCGCTGGCGGAGCTCTTGTTGATTTTGTGTTGACCAGTCACATGATGAATAAATTAGAATGTTTTTAGCACAAAGCTAAAAAGCTAAAAGCTTTGTGGCGTGATTCGTATCCATGGAGATCCATGGATACGAATCACGCCACAAAGCTTTTGTTCTAGATCCTCAGTATGAGAGGCTTCACTTTCACTGTGAGAGGGCACAGAGACAGACATGTCTCTGTGCAAAGATATCCATTTTCAAATACAAAACCAAACATGAACACTGTGTTCGAGGAATTGAGGAGGGAGCAGAAGTTGTGCGATGCTTTGCTCAACGTGGCCGGCGTGCAATTCCCAGCACACAAACTGGTTCTGTGTAGCTGCAGCACATACTTTAAAAGCCTCTTCACTAACTGGTCCAGCCCTGACTGCCAGGTGTTTGAGATCTCCAATGTGTCAGATGATATCATGAAGATTATCCTGGACTACTGCTACACCGGGGTGGTGCACATCACCCAGGAAAACCTCCAGGAGCTCTTTATAGCTGCTGACTACTTAGATGTGAGCGGCATTACCGAAGTCTGCTGTCAGGTCATGAAGGAGCAAATGTCCCCCAGTAACTGCATCACTGTATGGGGTATCTCAAACAAGTACTACTACCCCCAGCTGAGGAAACAAGCCTTCTTATACGTCCTGAAGCATTTCGAAGAGGTGGTGACCAGCTCTGAAGAGTTCTTCCAGCTCTCCAGCGAAGACCTGTGTTCAGTCATTGATGATGATCGGCTGAACGTGAAGGAGGAGACCACCGTGTTAGTGGCAGTCATCAGATGGATTGCACATGCTCCTGAGGAAAGGAACCACTACTTGGCCGACCTCCTACTAAAAGTCCGTCTGGGTCTGATCCATGTTGATTACTTCACTCAGTGCATGATTAGATATAACCTGTTCCACTACATTCATAACTGGAAGATTGTGAAGGCGAAGATCATAAAGGTGATGTTGGATGAAAGAGCTAGGTGGTACAATGCCTCCCTGCCCCCCACTCGTCTAGCCACTCCAAGGCTGCCCAGTGCGGTGCTTATGGTTATTGGTGGCTATAGCCAAAACAGAAGAAGAATCAACAGAATTGAAGTCTATGACAACCGCACCGATCGCTGGGTGGGTGTGGCTAATGATGACTGGACTCCAAGAGCCCATCACGGCACAGTGTTCCTTAATGGATCCGTGTACGTGATTGGAGGGTTTGACGGCAATCACCAGCTCAACACTACCTGCAAGTACGACCTGGCACTTCACACGTGGCAAGAAATGGCACCCATGCATTCACGTAGGTGCTACATTAGTGTGACTTTGCTGGATGGTTTGATCTACGCGATAGGCGGGTTCGATGGACTGGACAGGCTGGAGACAGCCGAAAGGTACTTGCCAGTGACCAATCAGTGGACCATGATTTCACCTATGAACGAACAGAGGAGCAATGCCAGCAGCACAGTGTACAATGGAAAGATCTACATTTGTGGAGGTTTTAATGGTGAACATCGCCTGGCATCAACTGAGACTTACAATCCACTAACCGAACAGTGGACCATGATAGCAGATATGTCCACCATGCGCTCTGGGGTCAGAGTCATCGCCTATGCCAATGAAATCTACGCTGTTGGTGGGTTTAATGGGGATTCCCGTTTGAACACTGTTGAAGCCTATAACCCCGCAACCAACACGTGGCGCCCCCTACCCAACATGTGGGCCGAGCGCAGGAACTTTGGCATCGAGGTTGTTGACAATCAGCTATATGTTGTAGGCGGGTACAATCAGGGCCCCATTCATTGTGCTGAATGTTTTGATGCAAGGACCGGAGTTTGGACTCGGCTGCGGGACATGGAGATCCCTCGTTCTGCCCTGAGCTGCTGTGTGGTGTTTGACCTTCCCAACATGGCCGACTTTGCTCCGCCCCGCCCTCCTCCTCATGACGATTCCACTGAGGAGTAGATGCGCACTCATTTAAACAAAAGCATCTATTATAGTGCTGCCACTAACGACTAATTTTCTAACGATTAATCTCTCGACTAATTTTTCGATTAGTCAACTAATCTAAACGACTAATTAAAAAAAAACAAACAAGCGGTTAGATTTTCCCGGGAGGTTACCTGTGTGTGCGAGTTGCAAAGGTTATTGCTGTTATGTCTGTTGTGTGTGCTCATTCGACAATGTTGAACAACGATATGCACACACAATTTAACGAGTATGCACGAGCAACATATTGCAACGGTATTCTCAATACCTCATGCATCGTGGTCGTGCTCCCGTGATAAGCCAAAGAAGTCTTACAGAGTGTACAAACCACTCTATCACCATCTGTCCGAAAGTATTCCCAGACTTTCGAGGCTTTAGGTCTTGGTCTAGAAGAAGTCGCCACTGTTCTTGGATCCGACTCTGACCCACCGGCCGCTGCCATTTTCATACCGCTCTCAAATGCTCAAATCGGGGGAAGGGGGAAGAGAGAAAGAGAGAGACCAGCCAGCAGAGTGCGCACGGCAAATACTTCCTCAAGACACGACCCGACCAGACACAACGAGAGTAGAGACTAGACTGACACAGGTGCTGAGCGGCAGGGCGCACCTTTATACACCCCTCGCCCCTCCCACCTTACGTAACTCCCCTCTAAAAGCTTAATTAAATCATTTCTACAACTAAATGATTAATATTACTGGGGCCAACAGTTACACATAGAGAATTGCTTTGATCTCACATCCATAAATGCCCGAAAATGGGTTAAACACAAATAAAACACAGTTAATTGTCCATGCCAGTCACCTGTGGCTCACATGACCCCGGAGCGCGCACAACGGGAGGATTTAAGCTCCTGACGTGGATGTGTCCGGGTTTGCCAGTGCGCACCGGGATGCGGCAGCAGCGGCAGCGCGAGGGTGAGTAACAGTCGACCACCGCCTGTCTCTGAAGGACCGCTCCGGCGCCTCCAAGTGCGCACCCCCAGTCGCGGCCGAGAACACGCAAAAGCGAAGTCCACCGCAGCGCCCGCACCGCAGCGCCCGCAGCGCGGAGCCCAGCAAACAAGGAAACAGGTGAGCACGCGTCTTCCCACGTTTTCCCCCGGGGACCGTGCTCTCAGGGACGGACCTGCTCCGTCACAGAGACCAAAAATAAATAAAGGCGAATATTCGACCAAAGAAATTGTAGTCGACTCATTTTCATATTCGATTATGTCGACAACGTCGAATAATCGCGGCAGCACTAATCTATTAACTGCAAAAAAGTGTTCAGTTTTGTTGTTGTCGATTGTTTTTTTATACACTAGTGACAGTAGCTCATTTGATATAGTGCTCGTCCTCTAATTTGAAGGTTGCCGGTTCGATGTGCCATTAACTAGTCCAGTTAACTGGACTAGTTAATGGCTTAGAAACACATTGTTCCAATGCAATCGTGGCTAATATGTGCTAACTAGCTAACACCAAGCAACTTCGGTTTAACTTGTATAGTGTCAAACGATACGTTGTGATTAAAACGTTCCTATTAACTTGTACCAGTAATGCAACCCAACTACTTTTCATGTCAAAAAAAGGTTGCCAATATGTGTGTGAAATCTCACCAGAGTCCTACTGATTTTAAAGGGGAGACGCCATTTCTCAAGTGTCCTCTTTTTTCCCCCCGACTCTCCCGCTTGGACTTTGTCACGTGAACTAGTCAACTAATCGATTACTAAATTAGTTGCCAACTATTTTAATTGTCGATTTTAATAGATTTAATCGATTAGTTGTTGCAGCCCTAGTCAAGATGGTCGACTCCTCTGACTGTGTGTGTTTATAACGAGTGAAAAAGTCGCTCTAAGTGGAGTTAATTCTCACACACATGGAAAATTACACATCTTGGTGTGTGTAATTGTGCATCCCTTTCTATTTTTATTTAAAGGTTTATTTCAGTCTAAATTAACAAATCCAAATGTAATTTCCACCCTGGAAATGCAGAAGTGCTGTGGCTCTGGCCCTGGACCTGACAGGAGCTGTTTCCAGGACTGGACCAGGAAAGCAATGGAGCGATTACACTTTTTTTTATTTTTAGGGCAATAAGGAGATTTTTAATTTACTTACAGACTTGATATTTTGCATTTTTGTAGCTAAGGCCCTAAATTAAGCATTTTTTATGTCCAAAAAGTTGTTTCTACATGTTTGCTGTGTGTTTTGTATAAAAGAGTGGGAATTTTATTTTATTTTATTTTTTTTTCATCTCTATTTCTGGTCCTGTAGCTTTTATCACAGCCTCATGACACAACAGCAGCAGGTTGTGAAATAACAGGTTGGACTGAACAAAAGGAGGTAGAACACTTCATTATAGGGGCAGTTTTAAAAGCAAAATTAAGAAAAAAATCCAGGCGAGGAGAAATTAACTTGTATGTTTGTGATGAGGAAACAACATACATTATAACATAGATTAGAAAATAGTGTAATCGTTAAAGCTTTAAAACTGACCGTAGCTGGTGTTCTCTGAGGTGGGAGAGGACGTCCATGTGATACAAGTGGCAGTAGATCGTGTGGAGGTCCTGAAAAAAAATGAATAAAAGTATTATTTAAAATGGAGTCATGTTCGCGCTATAATAAAAGGGTGAAATGATAACCAGGCTGTCCAAAACTGCAATGAAAAATACATCTGCATCAGTTCAATGTCTCATCTTCCCCGCACACTCCTGCTATTGGTCTGCGGGTGACTGACAGTAGATTCTAACCAATAACGGTGAAGTTTGAACTCTCAGAAGAAGCCAACGTATGAAAAAAAACAGGAGGATCTAGTTTTGATACCAATTTAGTATCATTATATTGTGATATCGTATCGTCAGAGGTCTCACAATAATATCGTGGGCCATCACAATATATCGAATCCCAAGTCTCGTCGCTTAAATGAACAGTTCTGATGCAGAAATAGCTAAAAAAAAAAAAAAAACAACAGAGGGAACTACATAGACCATGATCCTTTGCTCCGTTTCAGTGCAGACGACATGAAGAAATAACTGTTCTAAGCACTTTTACATCTTCATTCTTTGGATCAAGTCTTGTGAAGGCGTTTTTAGCAGAAAACGGAGCAGATTCACAGTCAAAATATTGTAATAAATCTGGTACGGTGAGATGTTTATGGTGAAAATATCGTAAAGAGAGATTTGGATATCGTCACATCCCTAATGACAATAAATGCTGCACCAAATGACTGGTCAAAGCATTTTAGTCCGTCTTATTATTATGTAGAATATCGTAATATCGTGAGCTTTCCCACGATATTGCAGTAAATATCGTATCGTGAGGTTCATACTGTGATGATATCGTACGATGAGACTTGGATATTTTTGCACCCCTTTTAATAGAAAAGGTACAAGATCTTGTGAGACAAAATTGCCACAAGTTGTGAAAAATCAGATATTAAGGATTAGCGGTGAGACGAGACTCACCATTCGATTAGATCCACAAGAATGAGACAAGATATTGACATAACTTGTAATAAAATAAGAAGTGCAATCCATTTCACAATTCTGGCTTCGCTATTTTTGTTTTAGTTTATGTAATTCTTTAGCGTTCATCGTGTTACTGCTTTTTGCAACTACAGATTCTCAAATTGCAGAACATGAAAAAAATGAGGTTGTGAGATTTTTTCTTGCTGAATTTAACTTTGGTGTGGACTAAAAATAACAAAAAGACTTAAGAGCTGGTGAGTTATACAATTTAAGAATCTGTAGTTTCAAACAGCAGTAACACGATGACTTCTAAAGAATTACATAAATGAAATGGATTGCACACAGATTATGTCAAAATCTCATCTTGTCTCCTCCTGATTTTCATTACTTTTGACAGCCCTACTCCTTATTTTTGCTTAACAAATTTAAATGAAGCTACAAAACTATAACACTGAATAAAAATGAGAAATTTCATAGCAAAGAATAAGATGCTTAGTTGTAGTTTACTGCAATTTAGACATGAACACTGCTGATTTTGACACTTTATTAGTAATTTATCTTGACATATCGCGCTGCTCTGATCTCGGTATTTGTCTTATGAACTGAACGAGAGCGGATTTGCACATTTGTGAATTCTAAGTTGACGTCTTTTTCAAATATTTACGTCGGGGACATGTCGAGCGTCCATAAATTTAGAGGGAAAACGCAGTGGAGCTTTTCAGAGATTAGCTCATTGTTTAGAGTGACTTCATGTAAATCACGTTCAGAGGCGCGACGTGACAAACCCGAGCGTGTGTGTGAAAGTGAACAGGCCGCCGTATGACAGATATATTCTTCCACCGACAAAAATAGGCCTCTATCAGCTGCCTAACCTGAAGAGGCTAATACAGGGACAAAAAGGAACCGCTTAAACCAGTGGGGTGTATAGACTTTGTACTTTAACACAGTAAAGCAGCCACATCAGGATAAGGTGATCAGACGTCCTTATTTATTCAGGACAGTCCCTGTTTTGAGCCCTGTGTCTCCTGTCCCAGCAGATTGATCCAAAACCAGTGATTTGTCCCAGTTTTACACAAGAAATGTCCCAGATGTCCCTATGTGTGACCAATTTGATCCCTTGAAACAGCAAAAAGAGGCATAAGTTGTCATTTGTTTAGGTAAAATACAGGAAAAGATACTTAAAAATGACCAAAACACAAAGAAAATGTGACTATACTGACTCACATGTTTGTCATGCAGAACAATTTTCCTTAATTACTAGGGGGATAAGAAAAAAAATCGATTCAGTGACATATCGTGATACTTCATTGCACAATTCTTGAATCGATTCAAAATGCATCTCAATCGATTTTTTTATTTATTTTTTTTTCACTAAAATTAATTAGTTGCATTCAGTGTTTTCAAAATCGGTGTGTATTTTCTTCAAATTATCTTATGATTTAGAAAAGGTAATAGATTATATTTCATACAGTTTTAGAAGTAATTATTGACAGATTGCAATTTATCATCCAGTGTTTTAGAATCAGGATATATTGGGATATATCGAACTGTTGCATGCATATCAAAAAAGGGATGTCCCCAGTTTTTTATTTTGAAAATCTAGTCGCCCTACATCAGGAGGAAATGAAAACGGACTAAAGCCCTATTCGCACGGGATAAGAACAACCTGGGGACGTCTGGTAATTTGCAATTACCACCCGACCTCTGTGTTACCTGCAGCGCATTCGCACGGGATAAACCAAGTCCGTAAATGACTCTATTTTACTGAAATTATGAACGGATATGTCGTAACATCACATCTGTTTCTATGTCTTTCGCGCTGCTAAGTAAGTAAATGTATAAATTTTAATCCATCCATCCATCCATCCATCCATCTTCTCCCGCTTAATCCGGCTGGGTCGCGGGGGCAGCGTGCTGCCCAATACTCATAGCACCTGACCCCCCCTATGAACCCCTCTGCGGGTGGTGAGCCCACAGGAGGGTGGACAACATGGTCCTTGATGTTAGTTCATAGGGGTGCGGGCATGTTTTGGGTTGATGGGGGAAACCGGAGTACCCGGAGGAAACCCATCCAGACACGGGGAGGAACATGCAAACTCCACACAGAAAGGCCCGGGCGACCCGGGGATCGAACCCGCAACCTTCTTGCTGTGAGGCCTGAGTGTTGCCACTCAGCCACCGTGCCGCCATAAAATTTTAATTATAATTTAAAAAAATTCTTTACTGCCTGCTGCTACACATGTCATCCAGGTTAACGTCCTGTGAGATTTGTCTCTCCTCTTGGATCTCCTGCCCTTTTTGTGGATCAGTTTCCATGTAGAGGCTGAGGCTGTGTTATAATTTGCCCCTAAAAGCTCAACACTGCTCATCAAAATTTCTACCGCAGCCTCCATTACTCAAGACGGAAAGAGATATAAAAATGCGCAAAGAGATATAAAATGCGCACAATATATAGAGAAAAGACCGAAATAAAAGGAATAGACAGAAAAGATGCAATTACAAACACCGACATGCAGATTCGCACGGGACGATTATCACCACCGGATGTCTGTGTTTGGTGAAATATCGTAGGTAATTTGCGGCGGAATTTTTACTTTACAAATTACAGACGTGGAGCATTCGCACAGGATTAAGATCTCAGACATTCTCCACAATTATTACAAATCACCAAAGGTCCACAGGTAGAACTAATCCCGTGAGAATAGGGTTTAAGACGGACTGGTTGCTTCAGCAGCATTAAGGGATCGAGGGTCGAATACAGTAACAAATGTCCGTACAGATACGACACGGTGAACCATAACCTTAAATGAGGCGACAGTTGCCGAGTGGTGACAGCAGTGCTCCTCAAACTGTAGGTTAGAGGATAAATCCCCACTTAGACCAAGTGTCCTCAGGCAAGACACTTCACCCACTGTGGCTGAAATCCGGACAGAGCTGTACACATGAGGATGAATGAACTGAAATGAAATGTAAATTATTTGCTGTACATTTATTGTTAATGTTTTAATATTGTATTTTCTCTCAAAGCCTCCTGTGGACAGGTGTTGAAAATTACCACTTGAATTTATAACACTATAACACTTGAAACAATGCATCTGCTTCGTCCAATGCAATTTGTCATGTCCACATCAAATAAATAAATAAATAACTGTGACCTGTATCAGATCTTTTAATGACTCAACGTGTCGACACTGATCAGATTTTTTTCTAATGTGACCCAGGACCACTTAGATCTGTGCTCCTAAAGCCGATACATATCCGATCTTTCGACATGCGACTTCAGTCTGAACGGCCGAGTCTCGTCCATCTGACCCACACCTGAACTACAACAAGTGAGAGTTTGAATATTGTGCAGCAACGAGCACCTGTTACGAGCCAACACAGCCCAACGCCGACGTGTTTGCTACTGAAATAGGCTGAAGACGTGTTTCCTCCGGCACGACAGAAACTTTAACATCTCCAGGAGCTCAGTGCAGCGTCCACGTTTGGGCGACTTCCGTAAACACTGAGCTGCTGCTGTGACGCCGTCGTGTCGTCCAATGCTCGTGCGGGACACTTTTGGGCGTTTAAAGTCCACACTGGAGATCACAGACAAATCGCATTTAATTGAAAAACGTGAACGGCCTCGCAAAAACATCGGATTTCACAAAAAAATCAGAATTGAGCATCGATTCCTGCAGTCTAAACGTGGTCTGCAACTGCAACTTTATTTTTGAATCCCAAAAGCTTCAAAAATAAAGTCACGAATGCTCCAATGTTCTGCTCGGTCACGATCTCTGAGCGGACCAGAGCTGTCACGGGTCTCCACCAACTCCACCCAAACTCTTCTTCTTCTCTGTCGCTTCCTGACACTGAATCTGATCTGATATTTGGAGGAAAATGGCACAGCTCCACAGGGGACTCGGAGCCGTTTCTCACTGACATTTCCTCAAGTCGACTCAATAAAACTTTATGCATTATGCTTTTCTTTGCCTTTACTTATTCATGTATTTTAGTTCCCCCTCTGTCCTCATCCAGATCCTTCATTCTGGTAAAAAGTCGCAGCCAAAAGCAGCACTGGAACATTCATCACAACTGAATCTAAAACTGGAATTGGAGTTTAAACCTCTACAAACATGTTCTGAAACACACAGGATTCTACTGGGTTTAGTTTAGCAGTTCAGATTTCTCTCAAATGTCAATTTTGCTGGTTGTTTTTAAAAAATATATTTATATAAATGTCAAAAAAGAAATCATAGTATATTGGTCAATGACATGACACTGTCTAATTGCAATTTCCTCAGGTTCAAAGGTTCAAAGGTTCAAATTTCATAATAATTCAGCACATTTCTGTAGCAGCTCTGGCCTCAGTGGAACCCAATAATTTTTTCAGAAATCCTGAATTCTTCTGCATGTTTTTTGTACTTAAAGTGTTCAAATGTCATGTGGTGCGACCGTGCATCATGTGGTGCGACTAATAACAGCAGGAATTCTATGGCTGGAGTTTAATAACAGACAAAGTCGACTTGGGTGAACGGTTCTTTAGGCGTTTTTCTTCATTTGATGCATTTTCCAGGGCAGTAGTTTGTTCATTAAACACAAGCAGGCGACTGTCATATTGGAGCAAAAGAAAATATCAATATGCATTAAAAATCTAAAGAAACGCAACAGTTTGTTTCTGTACACTTCATATTACTCAGCGCTTAGATGAATATCCCAACCATGTTTCAGAAAATAAAATATTTTAAGGTTATTCTCGGTACACTAAAATGCTTCATATAAATGTTAAACACAGATTTATGCTCCTGACACTGGAAATATTTGAAAAAAGTTCAATAGAAACTCATATTTTTTTATATTTTAGAATCTGCCTGTTGAAAATCCTTATACGTCACTGACCCTTATAGACCCATATATAATAATTGCACCGTTTAGTGAATCTCCAATCTAATATCTAATCTAACTAACTAACCTGCTGCCTAAAGAAAAGCATAAAAAAATACAGAATTTGGGTGAAATTGGACAAAAAATATGGGCAAACAGATCTTCCCACCATTGGTTACTCTGTATTCTAAACAATCTGCATCGGCCATGAAAAAACCCAGTCGATCTGTGACTTTTGGCCATTGGGACGAATACCGTGTAAATCAATGCAACAGTATTGGTTTCCCTTCTGCTCTTCTGCACTCTCTTCCTTTACCATCCTCCTTTCATACGCTCCCATTGTGTTTCCATGTCCCAAAGCCGTGTCCTTGTTCTAGTGATCCATCCTCTGGACACTTCAGGTCAGACACAACCGTCCTCCTCTCAGGTGACCTCTGCATTTTGACCCCGAGCGAGATAAGGACGCCCTGACCTCCACACGCTCGTCCATTACGTCTTCAGCTCAGGTCACGTGACGCAAAGACACACAAACAAACAGACGGCTGGTTCTGAGTGACAGTGTTCAGACGGGAGAACGCGCACAAGTCCTTCTGGTGGAGGCAGGAGATTGACTGCAAACATCACAAATCCTGTTTTGGACTGGACATAAACATACAGGAATTGTTCTAAATCTGCCAAGTAAAAAAGTATTTTCAAATTGTCAAAACAAAACAAAAAGTATGCAGCATTTCTCAAACAAAACAAAACCTCAACCTAGATTTCTACAGGCACATTTCAGCACCTTCCTGAGCCACATTTGCCTCTGAATCCCGGAGTCCATCAAGTATTCTTATAGGGAATAGCCAGGAGGAAATTATATTAGATTAGTGGCTAACAAGGTCCATTAGTCCAGCACATTTACCAAACCGCACCACAAAAATCTCTCTTAACACTACACATTCTGTGCAATCCATTTCAGTTAAACACTACAGGGACAGAAGAGGATGGGAGGGCATCTGACACACAGGCTGACAGGAGGATGTGGGGGTATTTGACAAAACACACAGTTGCAAAACCATGATGGAGATATTAAATAAACAGTGATTGTGATGCCAGAGAGTGGAAGGAAGTGTGGCTTTAGTAAACACAGTGCTGCTGCCCTCTGCTGGTAACAAATCAGTCTGGAGAGTTTTGGGGAAATGCAATGTTTATGTCTTTATTTCTGTGAATATAGTGAACAAGACGCCTGCAAGATTGACTATACGTTTGAATAAAGTACCATCATTTTCCTCCACTACCAATATCTCCTGTCTCCTGCATAAAAACATGTTCTGACGTGTGATTCTTGTATTAGTTTGTCAGCTCAGGATTCAGTCTTTTTGTCCATTTTTTTTTAAAAATGTGAACAGAATCATACGAATTGCAAATTTAACTGCAATGCTTGTAAGGAAAATCACAATAAACTCTGGATTTTAAAACCATGTCATGAATCCACATAAAGCCTTAACACTTTAGGGCAAAAAGACAAGTGCATAAAACATGACTACAGCACTCTCTTAGAAATGTTGGCTAAAATGAGCTGTGGGTGAGTTTGTAATAAATTTAAATGACAGAATTTGGGAAAATAAGACAAATTGGCCCTACATAACTGCCCCAAAAATATCGGTAGAGCATATCGGCCATTGGTTCCTCTGGATTCTAAACAATCGGCCGACACTGGTCGACCTCTGCTTCTCGTGCCCTCCAGATTAGGAAATACACGTTAAAAATGCCAAATATATGACGAAGAAAACAGGAAATGAGGCGTGTGTTTGTTCAGGAAGTGCAGCAGTGACAGAGTTCAGACATGACGAGACACGCACAACGCTCGCGGTGAAATATGCGGCTGACGCACACACACAAGTGCAGGCAGAGCAGTGCTGCAGAGCCGAGCCGGTGGTCCGACAGCGGGGCCTTACTCACCGACATTTACCCGATTACAGAAACACTGCCAGTCAAGAGTGCGGACACACCCTCCCATTCAGGTTTATCTTTACGTTTAACACATCCAACTTCTCAGATAAAAACAGAAGGCATCAAATAAGTGAAGAAAGCGATATATTACATATCAGAGATCAAATGTACTGTGCACTTTCAAATACTTTAACCCCTGAAGACCTGAGGGCAATTTTAGTTATTATTTCTCCTCACCTGGATTTTTTTCTTAATTTTACTTTAAAAACTGCCCCTTTTACCCCCTAATGAAGTGTTCTACATCCTTTTTTTCAGTACATCCTGTTATTTCACAATCTGCTGCTGTAGTTGTGTCATGAGGCTGTGATAAAAGCTACAGGACCAGAAATAGAGATGAAAACAAAAAAACAGAAAATAAAATTCACACTCTTTTATACAAAACACACAGCAAACATGTAGAAACAACTTTTTGGACATAAAAAAAATGTTTAATTTAGGGCCTTAGCTACAAAAATGCAAAATCTCAAGTCTGTAAGTAAATTAAAAATCTCCTTATTGCCCTAAAAACAAAAAAAAGTGTAATCGCTCCATGACTTTTCTGGTCCAGTCCTGGAAACAGCTCCTGTCAGGTCCAGGGCCAGAGCCACAGCACTTCTGCATTTCCAGGGTGGAAATTACATTTGGATTTGTTCATTTTGATTGAAATAAACCTTTCAAATAAAAATAGAAAGAGATGCACAATTACACACACCAAGATGTGTAATTTTCCATGTATGTGAGAATTAACTCCACTTAGAGCGACTTTTTCACTCGTTATAAACACACACAGTCAGAGGAGTCGACCATCTTGACTCACTTCACTCTTTGGCAAAGTTTGGCTCGATCAAAATGGACGGAGCGCATGAGTTTGGGGAAAACAAAGTTCCTATTGGACACTCGTTTTGCTCACGTCATCACACAGCGTGAGTGTGACGTAGGATAAAGCCGCAGAAATGTACGGAAACCTCTATGTCTGCACTTTCAGAGGGGAAAATAGAAAACATATTCCTCGGTATCATATAGGACAACGTAGGTCTTGGAGGGTTCATGTGAAAGGAGGAGGCGTCTGTGAGCTTCTTGCTTCCGCCTGCTCCTTTTGGGCGTCTAATGTGCTCTTTATTTTGTTGTTTTGTTGTCTGTTGTTGTTATTGATATTGTTCTTTGTGATCTGCTGACCGCTGTGATGCTTAGATGCTCAAATAAAAAAGAGAAAAGGAAAAATAACAAAACTAAATAGCAGTATAGATATAGATCAGTCTTACATCTCCAGCATAAACCAATATTTAGTTCTGATTGAGCTGCTGCCAAAAAATACAAAAGCTTTATATTTTTATTTATTTATTTAGATATATATTGTATGTATATATTTTTATTAATATAGTTTTTTATTTATATATATACAAACATATACACACACATACATATACTTACATGAGATAGAGATACAAAGGTACAAAATGTGACAGTACAGCTCTCTTATAGTTTTGTGGTAAAAAAAAAAAGGGGCTGTAGGTGAATTTGTAGACAATTTAAACTAAATTATTTGTGGAACATAATCAGTTCACAGCTCTGTGCCTGTTCTGGGTCAAAAGCCGTGATAAAAGCAAAGGGAGGTATTTTATTTTTTGTTTGCTGCATTCCAGACAGGCCGGTCCCGTTACAATATCAACTTATCGTTCAATATCTGACAGCGGGAACTATGTGTGGTGTCAATATTTATCGTGGTATATTTTTCTTTGCAGTAGTGGCAGTAGGTAGTAGAGTAAGATTTGCACTGTAGAGTAAATATAAATGCTGCGATGGCAAAGTGTTGGTACATTCTGCTGTTGATTTGTTGCAGCTCAGGCCTTTTAATGATACTGTCCAATATCTGATACTGAAATTTAAAAATGGGTTTACAGGGATTATCCTGCTTTGTTTCAGTGACGCAAAGTAGTTTAAATATTATCGTTTATCACAGTCTCTAGCGATATATCGGCATTCACGATATGACAAGAACGTGTCCATTCATAGTTTGGATTAGGGATGTGCCGATCCAATATTCAGCATCGGTATCAGCTCCCGATTCGGTATGTAGATCCATTAGGAGTATCGGACAGCATTGGATTCAGTCACGTGATCAGATCGATCCAGTTTCACATGTTTTTGCAGCATCAACGCGCTTTACGGCAGCCGCAAATCAAAACACCACCATGTCGCTGTGTGGGACTTTTTACTATAACAAAACGAGAGTCAAACAGCGACGCAAACGCTGCAAACAAACAGTTTGTGTCCTGGAGGAACCAGCAGAGCCACTTTAACAAACCCATTTGATTCTTCACTTACAAAAAGAATCTTTTGGCTGAATTTGAGATTTACAAGACGGCAAAGCCACAGCAGCAAACAGTGGAGGAGGCGTTTCACAGGAGGTAAAGGTCGGCGAGGCTTTCGTCGTCTAATGGACTTTTTGGAGCCAAGGTACGAACTTCCTTCACGACACTTCATTGCAATGACTGCACTACTGGAGCTATATAAAAAAGTATCGGATCGGTATCAGAAAGAGCCAAAAAATCTTGATCAGGACATCTCTAGTTTGTATGAATTCAGTGAGGAGCTCCAATACAAACAGCCATGAGAATAAAGAAACAAAGTGAGACTAGACTTTAGAGTAAAGAAGTTTACTTTTTAATAAAATTGTACTTTGTGGAGTAGTTTTCAGACTCCATACTTTTACTCGAGTAATATATTGTATAGTGTAACAGTAAAAGTTGTGATGCAATTTCAATGGGACACAATGAGCAAAAGGATGACATTTGTAAATCATCTTTTCCTCCACAAACACATCCTGTCCTATTGTGCATAAAAGCTTCTAACCCTGGAGTTTAGATCTGTACAAACATGTTCTCAAATGGGATTCTTGTGTCAGTTTGTCAGTAAATATGTCAGTGTTTTTGTCAATTCTCCTGGACGCGTTAAAAATGTGAACTTGAACAGAATCCCATTTTAAAACATAAATCACAATCACAATGCTTGAAAATGCCAAAATGCCGTAAAATCACAATTCCATATCTTTCCGAGATCCTTCAGCCATAATATGTAGTTCAAAACCACAAGAGAAAACAACTCCACCACAGAGTTAATGTATGGAAAAGCAGCAGAAAACCCAACCAGACGCTGGGAGAACATAAAAGCTCCACACAGAATAACCCTGCGTTTTCCCATGATCCTCTCTGATGCAGATGGGGGCCTGGTGCTGCCCACTCCTGGCCTCAGCAGAATGTGCAGGTCCGGGACAGAGCCACATTGTGAAAAGCAACAAGCGCCCCTTTCACTCCCGCAGAAACAAGCTTCAGAGATTACGGTCTCCATTTTACATTTTTACATCAGAGACATTCAGATCTGACGCTGTGTCAACAATGAGACAAGACACGAGCTGTGCGCCGAGGACATGGGCATCTTATGAAAACAGGAGCAGGATGGTCGGAGAGATCGAGTTCCAAATGGGAAATGATTTTTTTTTTTACAGAAACTAATTTAAAAAAAGCTGTGGACGGACACATCTGAAGACAGAACAGACAGAAGCACCGAAGTGGCACAAAAATACTAAATCTAGGACCTCGCTCTGTGGTGTACTAGAGTTTATCCAGTCCTTAGTTCGATCCTCTGTTCAGTCCCTGGTTCAGTCTCCAGTTCAGTCCCTGGTTCAGTCTCCAGTTCAGTCCCTGGTTCAGTCCCTGGTTCAGTCCCTGGTACAGTCCCTGGTACAGTCCCTGGTACAGTCCCTGGTACAGTCCCTGGTTTAGTCCCTGGTACAGTCTCCAGTTCAGTCCCTGGTTAAGTCCCTGGTTCAGTCTCCAGTTCAGTCCCTGGTTTAGTCTCCAGTTCAGTCCCTGGTTTAGTCCCTGGTTCAGTCTCCAGTTCAGTCCCTGGTTCAGTCCCTGGTTCAGTCCCTGGTTCAGTCTCCAGTTCAGTCCCTGGTTTAGTCCCTGGTACAGTCTCCAGTTCAGTCCCTGGTTAAGTCCCTGGTTCAGTCTCCAGTTCAGTCCCTGGTTTAGTCCCTGGTTCAGTCCCTGGTTCAGTCCCTGGTTCAGTCCCTGGTTCAGTCCCTGGTTCAGTCCCTGGTACAGTCTCCAGTTCAGTCCCTGGTACAGTCTCCAGTTCAGTCCCTGGTTAAGTCCCTGGTTCAGTCTCCAGTTCAGTCCCTGGTTAAGTCCCTGGTTCAGTCTCCAGTTCAGTCCCTGGTTAAGTCCCTGGTTCAGTCCCTGGTTCAGTTCCTAGTTCAGTCCCTGGTTCAGTCCCTGGTTCAGTGCTTAGTTCAGTCTCCGATTCAGTCCTTGGTTCAGTCCCTGGTTCAGTCTCCAGTTCAGTCCCTGGTTTAGTCCCGGTTCAGTCCCTGGTTCAGTCCCTGGTTCAGTCCCTGGTTCAGTCCCTGGTTCAGTCCCTGGTTCAGTCCCTGGTTCAGTCTCCGATTCAGTCCTTGGTTCAGTCCCTGGTTCAGTCTCCAGTTCCTGGTTTAGTCCCTGGTTCAGTCTCCGATTCAGTCCTTGGTTTAGTCCTTGGTTTAGTCCCCAGTTCCGTCTCCAGTTGAGTTCCTGGTTCAGTCCCTGGTTCAGTCCCTGGTTCAGTGCTTAGTTCAGTCTCCGATTCAGTCCTTGGTTCAGTCCCTGGTTCAGTCTCCAGTTCAGTTCCTGGTTCAGTCCCTTCTTCAGTCCCCTGTTCAGTCCCTGGTTCAGTCCCTGGTTGAGTCCCGGTTCAGTCTCTGGTTTAGTCCCGGTTCAGTCCCTGGTTTAGTCTCGCTCTGGTCCCGTTTGACCCTGGTTCAGTCCTTGGTTCAGTTTGTGGCCTCTGGACCAGATGTAATCCTGCATTAGTCCATTTTAATACGGCAGATCCCTGGTTTAGTCCCATTTCAGTCCTTGGTTCAGTCCCTGCCTTAGTCCCTGGTTTAGTCCCTAGATTAGGGAGGGCAGGGACTAAAGCAGGGACTAAAGTAGGGATTTAGTCTGGTTTAGTCCTTAGTTTAATCCCTGTCTTTGTCCCTAGTTTAGTCCCTGGTTTAGTCCCCACCTTAGTCCCTGGATTTGGGAAGGCAGGGACTAAAGCAGGGATTTACTCTCTTGTTTAGTTCCTGTGTTAAACACCCTGGATTAGTCCCTGGATTAGTCCCTGGATTAGTCCCTGGATTAGTTCCTGGTTTAGTTCCTGGTTTAGTCCCTGGATTTGGGAAGGCAGGGACTAAGGCAGGGATTTACTCTCTTGTTTAGTCCCTGTATTAAACCCTGCTTTAGTCCCAGGATTAGTCCCCTGGATTAGTCCCTGTCTTTGTCCCTAGTTTAGTCCCTGGTTTAGTGCCGGCCTTAGTCCCTGTTTTAGTCCCTGCCTGGATTAGTCTGTGGCCATGTTTTAGTCCCTGGCTGGTTTCATCTTGGAATCAAATCTGTCAAAAATTCAGTTTGAGAGGGAAAAAAATAGTTTCGAATATACGAGCTACAAATCCTGGTTTTGGTGAATGGCGAGAGGGAGGAGAGAGGAGGGAGCTGTTCTCCGCTGCCAAACCAAACGACCCTCGAACGCCACACACAGAATGGAAAATGTGAGGTCTGAAACATGAACCCAGCTTTTCCTGAACGCACCACAGCCAAGGAAGTCCACATTTGGGTTTAAAGAGATTCTGTGGACGACAGGAACAGGCCGTCTACAGTCATCACACAGAACTAGAGCTGTGCATTTAATCCCATTTTAATCGTCTGAAAGATGAAGTTATGTTTAATGGTCAGTGATGAGCTCGGGTTTTTCTAATCGAGGTCTGCAGCCAATCCTCAGTCAGCAAAAGACTGCGGTTTGGAGCAGATGGGAGACTTTCAGAGGAAGAAATTTGACAATTTTTTTCAATCAGATGCAGACAGTACACAAAGGACTAATACTGGCCTCGAGAGCTGCTTACAATATACATGGTGTCCTGAAAATGTTGATATAATTTTGCAGGCCAAAAACTATGGTAATTCTTGTTAAAATAACCTCAATCTTTCACTGAACATATATAAACAGATCAAGATTTTAAATGTAAAGTTTTCAGGTTGTGCCATGCCGTTCACTCCCAAAGAAAAGTCATTTTGCGTCTTGGAATCTGCTCGCACACACTCACCCAAGACTGTGCAGCCTTCAGTGCAAAATTTGGAAAAACTTCACCAACTGGTAAACAAATGTGGACTTGGTAATAAAACTGTAAAGAGGAAGTCTGTTTATGCAGGGCTAAAGGATCTGGCAGACCAACATCAACAACATAATTTAGCTAGACTTAGTAGTTTTTAAGATAATTGCTTTTAAAATGTCAATTCTTTTGGGACACCCTGTATATGTACTGGGGTAAGACACATTTTGTCCAAATACATGGCTGGAAAATAGTGCCGGCGATTAATTAATTAAGATTCATTCTACAAAATATATATAAATTATAAAAATACTTGTATGTTGGTATTGTTAGTGTCATAGTATCAATAGTTCTTTAAAGAAGACATATTGTACTTGAGTCTGTTACACAACTATAATCTCTGACACCCATGGATTATTATGTTAATTAGCACATTTACACATTGCTCAAACATGCACGAATCATTCCAAACACAACTCCAGAGGGCAAATGTTGAGGAAACAACTGCAACATGATTAAAAGCTCTGAAGAAAAGTCCATTTTGCTTAATATATCTACTTTAATTCAAAATGTAGGGGGCGCTCCACGGACGAAAACGAAATGAGACAACACGAGCCTCAACAATCCGTTTGAGTCGAGAAAACACACAATTACAACGTGTGGTGAGGTCCAGATCACTATTCCACATTGACATTACATAAGCGCTGTTTAAAAGACTTTGTGGTCAGTTCTGGTCCCAGCGAGGGTCAAGTCTGAGCCTCAATAACTTAAACAGGTCTCAGAGTATTTCCAGTTCAACTCCCAACAAAGTGCTGACAGCCTCAGCACAGTCTATATATAGGCCGCTAATAATGCTTAATGTGAAATGGACTTTTACCAGGCCATTTGGGGGAAATATCGAATTGTGTTTTTCTGGTAAGCACTGCAATTAGATTCAGTTTAAAGTAGTGTGAGTTTCAAATTAGGGCCCGACGGATATGGATTTTGTTGTGGCCGATATTATACCGATACAATGGGAGTTGGAGCTGCCGATATAATCGCCGATATATTTATGATGTAAAAATTCACTGTAAATCTTCAGTTGTTTATAAAACAACAACATTTATTGTTCTTCTGCCTCTTTACGTCATATTTAAAGACAGTCGGTCGGCCTAATGGTGTTTTTGTATGATATTCTCGCCAGTAAAGAAAGTTCTGTAAGTAAACTACCGTAATTAGCCTTTAGCGGTAAATGTGTGTGCGCCGCGGTAATTAATGATCTGCTAAATGTCGATAATTTATACTTTAGTTCACAGCTCATTTCCATATCAGTGCGTGTCCAGTAACAGCTCGTTTTGGTTCTTTCTCATTGGTTAGCGATTAGCTGCTGTAGCTCGCACACATAAACAGGCTGTTTTCTCTTCTGTTAGCGACTGTAAAGTGACTATAGTGGCCGTATATATGTTACTGGACACACACTGATATGGAAATGAGCTGTGAATAAAAGTATAAATTATCGACATTTAGCAGATCATTTATTACCGCGGTGCACACACATTTACCGCTAAAAGCTAACAGCGGTAGTTTACTTACAGCACTTTCTGTACTGGCGAGAATGTCATGTAAAAACACCATTAGGCCGAACTACTGTCTTATGACATAAAGAGGCAGAATAAAATGTCGTCTAAATAAACCCCATTGAAAATCCAATAGAGCCAAGCCTAAGTTTTATAAACAATTGAAGATTTACGGTGAATTTTTACGTCATAAATATATCGGCGATTATATCAGCGATTATATTGGCGATCGGCAGCTCTAACTTTTATTGGTATGATATCGGCCACAACTAAATCCATATCGGTCGGGCCCTACTTTTTACCTCAGGAGCATAGCGATTATAATGAGATTTGCAATTGAATTTTTAATAGTAGGATTCTGTTCAAAGTTCACATTTTGAACCAGACGAAATGACAAAAATTCAAATTCGTGATTAATGTTGAAGCTCATTTCTTCTTATTCTGATGAGTACTGTGGTTATAATTAGCTGACTGAGTGGTTTAAAGGCGATTCGCGTTCAGTTGTGAGCACTCTGGAGGCCCTATTGCCCAGTAAACGCTTGGAGCTGACAGACAGAACTCAGCTGTAGAGGCCAGTTTGGGTGGGCTGCGAAAGGCCATGAGGCTGAAATCTATGAATCAGCACGAATATTACACCATGGTTAAGTCTTAACTCCAACATCTGTGAAATGAGCTGATTCAAATGTAAATGTGGGAGACGCAGCCACAGCCGGTTTTGTCAGGGCCCAGCTATGAAACACTATCTGTTCAAATCGAGTCTTTCCCGGCTCCTCATACTCCTCATGTCTAAATATAGGACTGAAGAAAGTGTAAAGGTCCAGCATTATGCAAAACCGCTCACAGGGGTTGACCAAAGTGACTCATAAGAGGTAATTAGGCCATGTTAGAATGTTCCTTCCTCCTCAGAAACATACCCGGGTTGTGTTTCATTTACACACGTTTGAGTAATCCTGGTTTATTAGTCCGTCTATAGAAGTGGCAGTTTTCAAGTTAGCAGCTTCTTTTACCTTTAGTGCAATAGAACGACAGTAACAGGAAGGTGAAAGGAGTTTAAAAACATAGGGAAGGACGAGCATGTGGCGTCATGAGGCGGAACGGAGTGAAACAAAACGCAACTCCAGTTACGTTTGTGATGAGGAAACAACACAGTAACATCAGAAAACAGCAGGAAATGGGCCCGTGTTTAGTGACAAATGTTTGGATGGGGGCACAGAGGCTGAAAGGCCAAATCCTCCAGCTTAGACAGACCCAACTGCTCCAGACAAGTTTAAACCAGAGACACTGAAGGATAATAATGTGTGTTTAAAGCTAAATCACATGAAGTTAATTCTCAGAACATGGGTCAAAACAAGGGATGGGCATTCCACTAAATTTTCTTAAATCGATCAATTTTTGATTAATCATTACAGTTTTTATATTAAAATTATCATAATTATTATTACTATTACTAATCTGCATAAATAAACTAAACTACAACATATAAACCATCACTACTACAGAGCCACATCAGTGTGAGATCAGAATGTGTTTAATGCAGCTTTAATAATAATAATAATAATGCATCAGTTTTATACAGCGCTTTTCAGGACACTCAAAGACACTTTACAGAGCATTATTCATTCACTCCAGACCCGGTGGTGGTAAACTACTATTGTAGCCACAGCTGCCCTGGGGCAGACTGACGGAAGCGAGGCTCCAATCTGCGCCATCGGCCCCTCCGACCACCACCATCACTCACACACACATCACTTTCATATTAGGTAATGTGGGTGATGTGTCTTGCCTAAGGACACTACGACAGTTTTTGCCACTGGCGCCCCCCTGTGGCACCTGGAATTCCCTGTGGTCTCCCATCCAAGTACTAACCAGGCCCGGCCCTGCTTAGCTTCTGAGATCTGACGGGATCAGGCTTTGACAAGCCGGTATGGCCAGCTTTAAACATTTGTTTACGTTTTACAGAAACTAAACGTAAAACTGCAGGGCTGAAAAGCAGCTCTTTCCCTGTGCTGATGTTTCAGCTTCTGTGGGACTAAAGGGACTCAGTGAATATGAGTGTTCTCTCTGTGACAGAGGATGTTCTGCTGATGCCGAGTCTGTTCTGTGCGTATGTCGCATTGGAGATGGTTCATGTTTTCAGAGATCGTACGTGTGCAGATTGTAAGTGTGAAGGTTTAGCGCAGCTCTTCATTTAACATTTTTATTTGTCATTTCACTCACTTTATTCAGGTTGGTCACTTTATTTATTTTGGCTCCTGTTGTGAAACGTGTTTGTCTTTTGGACCCATGTGCACTCGACTGCTGCAGTAACCGGGACACTGCGTGAACCTGCACCAGGACCAAACCAGGACGCTCAAAAACCCGATCACACCCGGGACACTGATGTGCAGGTAAACACACTCTGAGGAATATAGTGATCTCCAAGGAGCCAGAGCCGAGACGTGGGACTGTGGGGCCCCAACTCCAGTGTTTGTGCTCAGACGCAGCCTCGACTCCTCACGCACAGACACCTACATTCAGTTTGTCGATTAAAAGTGAACAATGAAATTCTTAATGATCAATTATCAATTAGTCGACTAAACTACAGGAATAGCAGCAGCGGATCCAGTTAATGTAAAAAAAAAAATCAAAGATAGGACATCGAAGGACATATTTTACACAACTACAAATATGATCCATATTTTGTGGATTGATAATAACCAACCCATGACAAATGTGACTCTACATGTCTTGGTGTAAAGTCTAATGCAGGGTTTTTTCTAGACTTACATAATACGGCTGAATAATACACTGCAACTGAGTCAAACATCACAATCGCAAAGGCAGATAAGATAATATCCTGTGTGTTGATAGAAAGTCTTGTTGTACCTGTAGGTTAGATCTCTACAAACATGTTCTGAAATGCACGGGATTAGGGGATTAGTCTCCTCTTAAACATTAACGCTCATAGAGTTGTTTACACTGGGCATTCACAGTACTTGTCAAGAAAAAAAAAAGCAGAATACTTCCCAAAATCATTCAGCCTGACTATATTCTGAAAATCCATACAGTCCTGCATCTGCGCAGAGCCGGTGTGGAGCCGTCGTGTGCCTTTAAATGACTCTGTTTAGTTTGGATCTGGTGCTGTTTTGAAGCCTGAGGTCATGACTGAACCAGGTGAACTGAAGCAGGCCTCTTTGTTCATAGAAATAATATCAGTAAAATATAACCACATGGACTTCATGGATGGACTACGGGCCCACGAACAGCAGCAGCGTGAATCTGAAGGCCCTCGACCACATTTTCCCTCATGTATTTACGATATTTACTGCGATATGGTGGGAAAGCTCGTGATATGGTGGGGAGGCTCACAATATTACGATATTCTACATAATAACAAGACTGACTCTAAAACGCTTTGACCAGTCATTTGGTGCAACATTTATTGTCATTAGGGATGGAACAAAATCCAAATCTCTCTGATCGATATTTTCACCATAAACATCTCACTGTACCAGATTTATTACAATATAAAACTGTGAATCTGCTCCTTTTTCCTCTAAAAATGCTTCACAGACTTAATCCAAAGAATGAAGATGTAAAAGTGCTTAGAACAGTTATTTCTTCATGTCGTCTGCACTGAAACGGAGCAAAGGATCATGGTCTATGTAGTTCCCTCTGTTTTTTTTAGCTATTTCTGCATCAGAACTGTTCATTTAAGCAAAGAGACTTGGGATTCGATATATTGTGATGGTCCACGATTATTGGAGGACCTTTGACAATAGGAAATCACCATATTTCAGTTATTGTTACATGCCCAACAAGCGGCTTTTGGGGTTAAAATATGTCCGCTGTCTAGTGTCTGTGTTTTACTGTGGGGTAACCAGGACGTACCAATATTGGTATCGACCATGGCATTTACAGAGTGATTTTGGCATAGAAATGTTCTTGTAATATAAAGCTGTTCAATAGCCACCTGAAGGAGAAATAACAGTAAAACAAACACAATTTGATCCCTTGTGAATTATGTTACCTGTGTTGTAACAAAAGTGTCATATTCTGTCCCTACACTATAAGTCAAAGCCTCGATATTGTTTGGAACTAAAAAGCTGGATCGGTGCATCACTAGCTGTAGTCACAGTGAATCTCCACAGTGGAGACTGTGAAAAGCATTGATCATGGTGAAAAAAAGAACATTCAGAACGCATAAGGTAAGTGAGAAGTGCCTTTGAACCACTGCAAACTGGTTAAAAGGAACTAGTTCTGTTTTTTTTATGTTTTCAAGATGGTAAAAACCAGGTACATTGTGTAAAAGGTTTAAGCAGCATCATAAAAAAAAGAATGACAAAAAAAATCATGATAGATTAGTGCTTTTCTTTTTAAATCAATCTTTTCCGGTAGACTGAACACTACCTGCTCATCTTGCTTTTCCAGGAATGTTCCATCGTAAGGCATTAAACTTATCTCTCTTGCATTCAACTGCAGGTGTTTTTATTGCTACCACTATCCGTCTACCTACAGGGAGATACAAGATAAGGTTAATGCCGCACTGAGGAACATTCCAAAACTAAGTCGTCATTGTTCTACATTTGTTTCTGGCACCATTCGCAATTTAATCCTTCATCTCACAGAGACGCCGGCGAATCCTCTGACGAAACACGTCGGCATTTATGACATACATACTCCACACAGTTTTAGCTCTGGAGGAGCGTGGTGCGTCTTGTTTTATCACCTTTACCTGACGGAGAACAGAGAAAAACAACTAAGACAGAGAAGACAAAATGACTACTGCATGTAAAAGTAGTATCAGAACGAGATACTTGTTTGGGCAAATAGTGATACTGAAAAAGTCGCACTCACAGGACAAAAACGACGCTTCCCTGAACAGCTTGAGAATGATGGAGCACTAGAGAACCTATCTGCACCACTGAGGATTACACACATATAAGACCACAAACAAAACAAAACTATTGTATAACATAAAAACTATATGATGTTAATGTTTAATGTGTAACTTTTAAAGTGTATTTTCTTTCAGGATGCCTTTTTGACATCTGGCAAAGGGACGGCCGATGCAAATTAGCTCTTAGCAGCTAACACGGGCACATTTACATTGTTTTGATGTTGATTAATGTGCAGTGTCCCTTTTTTTAATTTTTTTTATTTTTTATTTCATTCATTATAAAAGAAAAGGCTTTTTTTTTGTTTTACATGACAGTACAATATCAGAATGAAAAGGAGCAGAGAGAAGAATACATCTTATATTTTCTGCCCCTTTTTACAAAAAATATATTTACTTTTCACAATTGATTTCTGGTTTAGCATCTTAATTTAACTAAAATTTGTCATAAATGTTTTCATCTAATGTTTAACTTTGCCACAGACCACTATCTCAGTTTACAGTTTCATAATTATTTAATACACTTTTCAAATAAATAAATAAACATTAAACAACACATACAACCTATTCACATGAAGCAAAACCATAAACATCATAAAGAAAATGGTGCAATTATTCAACCCCATAAGAATATAAGATTAAAATGGCAATTCTGTGGACGCAATCTTGTGAAGTCACCCGTTAAAAAAACACTTCACGTCACCGTTAAATCTGACACATGCCTGACGCACATGGAGAAAAGTAAAGTCATTATAGAATTAGAGCAGAGGGCGTGTAGGTGCAAACAGGGACAGTGATAGTGTCCTGAACTCACACATGCATGAAATACAATACATAGAACTTAAGAAAACCTGAAAAAAAAACCTTTGTCTTCTAAGTGCTACGATTTAGTCGTGGTTTAGTTCGGTTTTGACAGAGTTGGATTAGTAAATTAAGGTATGTAGCTTCTCGTTTTAATTCAATCTCCACTGGCTCCTCGTTCCTCAGTGCATCCAATTCAAGCTCCTCACCATTGTGTACAAGTCCCTCCATAATCTGGCCCGAACTTACCTCTTACCTGCCCAAACACATCAGAGACTCAATCCACACTCCCCATGTTTAAAAAAGCCCTAAAAACCGTCTCTTTAAAACCACCTTTCATTAATTATCTTATTTCTTTTGCCTTTGTCTCTCCATGTAAATCTCTCCATGTAAAGTGTCTTTGAGTATCTTGAAACGCGCTATACAAGTGTTATGTATTATTATTATTATTATTATTATTAAATGTTCTGATATTACTTTGAGCTTTAGCCCAGGTTATAACGCTGTTACCTCCTCAAAACCTTCCTGGAGTTGTGTTTTGTTTCATTCACACATGCCTGAGTAACTCTTTATTATTACTCTACACAGTTTACATCTCCAAAGCTCAGAAAGTTTTCAAGTTAACAGCTACTTTTTTACCTTCAGTTCATTAGAGATCGACAATTCTTGGGCTGAAATTATCCAAATAATTCTGGTGAAGGTGTAATGGAGTCCCAGAGGCGGCGCTGCCATTAGGCAACAGTAGGGCCCCCAAACCTGTAGGGGTCCCCAACCAATTGCTCCTCAGTGCCACTAGCGGCCAAGGCCTCAGAGACATTTGATTTTCTCTCAATATGGCATTAAATGACAGTATTTACTTTGAAAAAGGAAAACACCATCAAAATCGTATCTAATTCAAAAATTTTAATCTATTTTAACTGTCTTAGCATTCCCCCCTTGGTTATCTAGTAGCTGCCTAACTAATAAAACAAGTTTCTAACTCATAAAACAAGTTTCTAACTCATAAAACAAGTTTCTAACTACCCTAATTCAAATAGAGATGTGCGTGTCTCAAGAACAGTAAATACAGTATTTTTAAAAAATACAAAAACAAAACAAACAGAGCATTAAAAAGGGCCCAAAACTCAAGTTCACCTAGGGCCCCCAAATAGGGATGTCCCAATCCAATATTCAATATCAGTATCGGCTCGCAATCCGGTATCGGACAGTATTGGATTCAGTCATGTGATCGGACCGATCCAGTTTCACATGTTTTTGCGGCATCGATGCGCTTTACGACAGCCGTAAACCTAACACCGCCATGTCGCTGTGTGGGGCTGAAAAACATCGTTATGGAGAGTTGTTGGTGCTGTTCTTTTATGAACAGACACGCACCTTCGATTACGCAAAAAACAATGTGCGGGTCCCTCAGCCAATCAGGGCGCAGAACACAATGCACATTCATACATTGTAAAAAAAAAAAAAAAAAAAAAGCATGCAAAATTGCACACAAATAATCGGCGAAAGGTGAACCACATAGTGAGGGACGACTGTGCATCAAAAACAAAAACTCTCGTGGAGGAACCAGCAGTGTCACTTTAACACGGCCAACTTGATTCATCATTTACAAAAGAATCATCCGGACGAGCGCAAGACGACAAAGCCACAGCAGCAAACACTGGAGGAGGCGTTTCAGAGAAGAGAAAAGCCTCGAAATGGCGACAAGTCCAAGAAAATAACACAGAGGATCGTCAAATTCAACGCTTTAGACGATCGACCGCTGTCTGTCGTGGAAAACATCGGCTTTTGTCGTCTAATGGACTTTTTGGAGCCAAGGTACGAACTTCCTTCACAACACTACACAAAAAGGTATCGGATCGGTATCGGAAAGAGCACTCTTTAAAATAAAATCGGATATCGGAAGCCAAAAAATCTTGATCGGGACATCTCTACCCCAAATTGCCCCGATGGAGTGTAAAGCCTCCATCCAGCCAGCAAGCTGCCCCCGCGACCCAGCTGGATTAAGCGGGAGATGATGGATGGATGGATGGATGGATGGAGTGTAAAGCCACATTGAAGCACTTACTGTATTACCTCATGACATCACAAGTTGAAACAGAGCATTTTTTTTTTCTTTTGAGCTTTTGAAATATCCAGGGTTTGTGAAATAAAACGAAACACAACTCCAGGTATTGGCCTAGTCGGTTTGGTGGGCATCATCTGTATGAAATATTTAGAACAGTTTCATATGAGTTAAGTGGCAGCTTGATGCATGAGCTCAGACGGCATTTTCTAACAGTTTTAAACATTTCTTCAACAAAAAAACAACTTAACCTTATGCTATATGTTACGGCCATCGCGCCATAGTGTTCTTTTTCTTCCCTTGTTTTTCCTTTTAAGGCGTGTCAGCTGATTTGCCGCACCTGGAGGGGAGTGCATCAGCTGACATAAAAGGCGAGAGCCACCGTCATTCTGGGGCCAACGGGTCATCGTGCTGCAGCTACCTTTCGTTTTCCTTTGTCCTTGGATTTTCTGCAGTAGTTCCATTATTTTGTTATTTAAAATAAAAGCTCAGTTTTGACCTTTTTTCCAAGACACCTCCATTCTCCTGTTTTTTCTACATACCCGGTAAAACCATCATTTACTCGTTACTGTGCCAGCACCCCTAGCCATCACCTGGCTCGTAACACTATAACATGGATTTACCTCTATGGCATCTGCTGCTCATGTCCAACCAGGAAATAAAATGACAAAACTAGGCAAGATCTTAAATATAATCATGTTTTAGTGAAAAGAGTCTAACCTGTGAGTGCACTTTAAGTATTGTAATATTGTAATATGTTGTACTCCAGACAGGTTTTTCCCAGGGGCGGGTTTGTGTTGGCATTGTACTTTTGCTTTTGAGGGCGCTCTTTCACATCTGCTTTCTGCGTCCACTTCTGACTGTGAGAAATGTGAACATGAGCGAAAGGTCCAACCACAAAACTTTTGAGCTGAGTTTTGTTTCCATTTTTAGAGCCCGAAACACACCATAAATCGACATGTTAAAAAGGTGCTGTTCCTGACTTTTTTTTAACCGTCTCACAAACAGGACTAGTTCCATTTGCAGTGGTCCAAAGTTATTCTGCACTTTCTGAGCATTCAGAGCATCCTCATTATTCACAGCAATGAGTTTGTACGAGCTTTTCACAGTTCAAGAGACCAGTGCATCATGATGATACAGCTAACAATAACTAACATGCCAATGTGCACTTCCTGGTTATGGGACAATAAAAATGTTTCGAATTAGATGCAGACAGTACATAGCTGAGTTATTCTGACCCCAAATGCTGCTTATACACTGTATCTGGACTAGGCCAAGACATGCTTTGCTCAAATACATGGAAATAATCAGGTCCAGGGCCTAAAAGTACATCACAGGGTATTTTAGCCAGAGTAATAGAAAAGATGAATGATGTGACAGAGCTCAGAGCTCACCTGCTGTCAGCCTCTTTGTATTGACCGTTTATGAAAATACATTCTTGGCTGGATGGCAGATTTTAATCATAGTTGGGACAATATGTAGAACATGACAAGTATAAATCATCTGGAAAAGTGTGGCTCATATTCCAATTCTTCTCACTGTAGTGATACTAAAATGACCAGAGTCTCTTACCCCCATCTCCTCCCACTGTGCTGTACTGATTATTTAAAATTATTTTTAAAAATCTGACTCTATGTGTAGGGTTCAAAAATATCAGACATTTTTCAATGATAAAAACAGTGCAGCATTTCCATTTTGGACTGGAAGTCAATGGGCCCGTTTCTACTACTGCCATTTTAGCCTAATGTGCATGTTAAGGTAACAGAAAAAAGCAGAATAGTTTTCTTTAAAATTAAGTTTTATGCATTTTTATGTGTTTTCTGCAGCTAAAGTCTAGAACAATCTCCCTGAAGATGTGAGACAGGCCAAACCCAAACCCTCTGACAATGTTCAAACAGCTGTGCATGACTCTTGAAATGTTCATTTCATGATGATTTATGTTTTCATTTGTTTACATTGTGATTTGAAAGTCTCTTATTTTGTAAAACACTATGTAACTTTGTAGCCCAAAAATGAACTAAACTAAAAGTTTTTTTTTTTCATTTTGAATGTTTTATTCCTCTGAAAACATTAGAAAATTCTGTCTTTACTCTGCCTGTGCTTGCATCTCCACAAACCCGACTCTTATTTGGAAATGTTGTTCCAGACCCTCAGTCCAGACCCTCAGTCCACTGCTTTAGAGAGGAGTGCACAAGAATTATGAACTTCCACAAACACAGCCAGTCAGGTCATATCACATCCTCTGCCCAGAACAAATTCCCTCTGCCGTGTTTATGGAGGTTTAAACCACAGGGTGAGCAGCTTTTACACAGAATAAAAACCCACAGGGCCACATATTTCTCTATATATTTCTCTGCAGAGGACAATATATTACCTCCATAACTGCATCTATACTGATTTCCTGATTCCATTGTTAGAAGAGAGCGTTTTGGTTTTGGTTTGGTGCAAACGCTGGGCCCTGGCACCGCTCAGACTCGGGTTTGTGCGGCAGAGGAGGGAGAGAGGAAGCACTCTGATTGTTGTCATTCCACAGATGATTGTTCTGCATTTTTGTCAAACGTGTCACAGGAGGAGGCAACCCAGAATCACAATTACAGCCACAAGGTGTGTACGCTCGAAGGTGAGTGTTGTCACGATATTGACATTCCAAACTCGATTTTAATACTGAGGAATACACTTGATACTCAATACTGATTCTGATACCACAATGAGGATAAAAAAAAACTATTTCTTTAGACAACACAGTGTGATTTTCAGCATAAAAAAGGTGCAATGTGTAACTTTTCTAGAGTTCGTCACCTGCTTGTTTTGTTTCTACGGATACAGGGCGACAGTAGCTCTGCTGGTAGAGTGTTTGGTCCACTGATCCGAAGGTTAGCCGTTTAAATCCCGCTCTCAACATAAAACATCGTTGGTTGAGCGGTCAAATCCAGATTCCAGATCCCACAGATCAATGCTGTTGCTGTGTCCTTGGGCAAAACACTTAACCTACCAGTGTCTGCGTGCACTGGTGTATGAATGGGTGAGTGGTTCCTTGTTATTTTGAGCCTTGAAGGTGGAAAAGTGCTGTATAAAAGTGTGACCGTGATCATTTACTATACAGTTCTGTCCAAAAGGTTTAGGCAGGTGTGAAAAAATGCTGTAAACAAAGAATGCTTCAAAAATATAAATCATGATTGTTTTTATCGGCTTACAAAATGCAAAGTGAGCGAACAAAAGAACGCGCCAAAGTCGTTCAGAACTCTCTTGAGCGTAAAGAAGAAGCAGAAGTTGTGTTGGTGCTGGTCGGGCCCCACAGACCCTGACCTCAACATCATGGAGTGAGTCTGGGATTAACATGAAGAGACAGAAGGATGTGAGGAAGCTCCATCCACACAAGATCTGAGCTTAGATCTTCAACATGTTTGGAACAACCGACCAGCCCAGTTCCTTCACAAACTGTCTGCAAGTAAAACCTAGAAGAACTGATGCTCTTCTGAAGGCAAAGCTCACACCAAACATGGATCTGATTTAGATTTCTCTTTTGTTCATTCACTGCATTTTGATGAAAATAAATGACGAACACTTCCATTTCTGAAGCATTCCTAGTTTATAGCATTTTTTCCACACCCTCCTAAAACTTTTGCACAGTTCTGTATATGTTATTGCGCTGCCTGAAGTGTTCCACAGTATGACTTTAAACATCTTTAATTCAAATACAGTTGGTTTTATAGACCAAAAATACGTAGAAAAACAGGGGTTCTGACTGTGAGCAGATCTGAGCTGTAACTTGGTCTAATTTGGTCTCCATGAAGATAGAAAGGTTTAGTGTCATACTGTGAAACATCCCAGACAAAGCAATACCATCTCCACAGAGAAAAGCATTTGATGGATTCTCCACAAAAAGTTACACAATACACCTTTAACCTTTACGTTATCGTATACGATAACGTTGTTATGTTTTCTATAACTGCGCAGAACTTTCTAACCGTAAAAGACAGAAACTTCCTTTTCCCCTCTGAAAGTGCAGACATAGAGGTTTCCGTACATTTCTGCGGCTTTATCCTACGTCACACTCACGCTGTGTGATGACGTGAGCAAAACGAGTGTCCAATAGGAACTTTGTTTTCCCCAAACTCATGCGCTCCGTCCATTTTGATCGAGCCAAACTTTGCCAAAGAGTGAAGTGAGTCAAGATGGTCGACTCCTCTGACTGTGTGTGTTTATAACGAGTGAAAAAGTCGCTCTAAGTGGAGTTAATTCTCACACACATGGAAAATTACACATCTTGGTGTGTGTAATTGTGCATCTCTTTCTATTTTTATTTAAAGGTTTATTTCACTCAAAATTAACAAATACAAATGTAATAAACGCTCTGGAAATGCAGAAGTGCTGTGGCTCTGGCCCTAGACCTGACAGGAGCTGTTTACATCACTGGCACCAGAAAATAATGGAGCGATTAGGATATTTTTAATTTACCTACAAACTTGATATTTTGCATTTCTGTAGCATTTTGTAGCAAATTAAGCATTTTTTATGTCCATGTTTGCTGTGTGTTTTGTATAAAAGAGTGGGAATTTTATTTTCTGTTTTGCTTTTGTTTTTTTCATCTCTATTTCTGGTCCTGTAGCTTTTACTACAGCCGCATGACACAACTACAGCAGCAGATTGTGGCTGTACTGAAAAAAAGGAGGTAGAACACTTCATTATAGGGTAAAAGGGGCAGTTTTAAAAGCAAAATTAAGAAAAAAAATCCAGGCGAGGAGAAATGTACTAAAATTGCCCTTAGGTCTTCAGGGGTTAAAACAGTAGTACTTTCTTTTTTATTCCTTATATCTGTTCTTATATGTGTGTAATGCCTCAGTGGTCCAGGTAGGTTCCGTAGTGCTCCATGCTCCGAAAAGTTCATTTCTGCAAGTCTGTCACATAGTAGTTGTTTTGCGGTGCGTTTCCCAGCATGCCTTTCTGGTTCTGGAGCTCTGGAGCCTCGGGGACATTCAGACTGTCTCTGCTCTGACAGCTTTGCCTTCAGGTGGACGGTTAGAAAATGTTCTGAAAATGAGTTGTGTTGTGTAATCTGAAAATGTGACACATGACTCACTTAAGAGTGTTTCTGATGTGTCACCAAACACCTGCAAACACTGAGCAAACATGACAGGACTGAAAAAAGCTCTGATTGCTATCTGTGTTAGACGCCAACATTCGTATCTAAGATGGACTGTTAAAACTGCATTGTGTAACTTTTTTGGTGGAGCGTTTGTCAACTGCAAAATCGTCCATGGGCATGGAGAGGTGACCCCGCTCACAGTCAGAATGTTGTTTTTCTAGGTATTGTTGAGCTATAAAACCACCTGTAATTGAATAAATGTAAAGTAGAGCTGTTTAATGTCATAATGTGGAATATTCCGGGCAGAGCAATGACATCTCCATAGAAACAAGCAGGTGACAGCCCTTCCAACAGACACGTCACACAATGCACTTTAGTTACACAACTTAAAACGTTAAAAACTAAAAAAATCTATGGAGGTATTATCACTTTACCAAGAATATTCCAGGATTTATCCGGGACTAACCGGGAACTAAACCAGGACCAAAGACAAAAACAGAACTAAAACCAGGACCAAATCAGGAATAAATCAGAGCTAAACCAGGATTTAATCAGAACTAAACCAGATTTTATACCAGATTGAATTTGAACTATTACGTAACTACACCTACAGTAGACCAAACCAGGATCAAACCAGAACTAAACATGAACCTGAAAGAACACAGGATGTATCCAGGATCTATCCAGAACCAGAACTAAACTGGGATTTAACCAGGAATTAAGCGAGATTAAACCAGGACCAAAGCACGAAAAAACAGCACCAAATCAGGACTAAATTAGGAATTATCCAAGGACTAAACCAGGACTATAAGAGGACCAAACCAAAATTTTACCAGGACTAAACCATGATTTATCCAAAATCAAACTGAAACTAAACCAGAACTAAGAGCACTATACGAGGACCGAGAACCAAACCAGGACCGAACCAGGACTGAACCATGACATCCGAGTCACTTTAGACTCCTCATATTCACCGTGGTTGTTGGAAATACAATTTTCCACAAACAAAGGGGCGAGAAGCTGTTATTGTAATGCAGCAACTGGAGCCTTTTTATTCAAAGGGTGGTCCAGAGATGTACAGGAAGCAGACAGACCATAATGTCCCTGTAACTTTTCTTTTCAAATGAACATTTTTCAGACCCTCCAAACAAAAGAACAATACAGCGGCACAGACTGGTCAAGGGGTTGATGACACACGGTTATTTCAGAGATTATTTTTAGAAACACACAAATTAAGATACAATGGAGACCAAAAAGGACTGGAAAGCATTTTGTATTTCTTGTCAACGGCACCAAAACACTGACGCCATGAATCATCGGCAAAGAGTAATCTGGGCAGTAATTGTTTTGTTTCAATTTCTATTTCGCCGCACGTTCTCCCTGGTTCAGCGTCCTCCAGAATTATTGGGCTGATTATGAGAACTTTCTGGAGGTGGCATGTCCTTGGCTTTAAGGTACACTTTATTTTCTGAAATCCACTTCCCTCCCCAACAGGTGTAGCCGTGGACCCCCTGCCCACCCAGCCACTGTCCTCCTGACACCACTGTCCCAAAAACACTCTACATCTGCAGGCTCTGACCACACGTACACCTGGATTCTAGACCACAAAAGCACACGGCACTTTACGGTTTCTTTATTGTGTTCTGACTGAACTTATCAATGTTATGAAGTGCCCTGATTGTACCGGTGACTGCACTGCATTATATTCTGTCTCTGTTATATATTCTGTATCTGATGTTTGCACCTTGCACTTCGTGCCCAAGACAAATTTCCCTGGTGGACCATAAAGTTTCTTATCTTAAACTTTAGCAAGGGAATGTTACAATTCTTCCACAGGGTCATTGTGGTAGTAACACTGGGAAAGTGACATGTACTTGTTTGAATGAGACATGAGTGACGCGCTGTAGAATCACAGTGGGAGGCGTCTTAAGAGAAAGTGTAATGCTCCAGTGCTCCATGTTCAGTGTGCAGACCTGCGCTGATGCTCCGCTCTACTCAAGACCTGTGACGGCACCAACAGCACAAATCCAAATCATTCCATATTTGTCCTTTTCTTCGTGCAGGTTCAACACCTACTTCAAGTTTTAATGGGCAGTTAAAGAGAGCTTTTCACAGGGAGAATGTGAAATATTTGGTTTTACTTGTGTGGACAGGTTCAGCAACTTTAAATATTTCAGACATTCAAAAGGCCAAATGAACCGGACATAACTCACCCAGCTCCACGACATGATTTAATGGACAGTTCTGCAACTCTGCATTTTACCACAGGTGGGGAGAGTAGTCAGGAACTGTACTGAAGGGTAAAGTTACTTCACAATAATAATGCCCAAATGGAAGGAAATGACTCACACAAGGATAAATGTATTTTGGGCAACTACTACTCAAGAGTAACCGTCATAAAAGTCACAGAACAAAAATGACTAACTAAATCTGAAGCAAGAAACACAAATATAGTCATGTACAGTCACTTGTAGACTTACAGCGAGAAGAAGAAGCACAATTTTTACTCCAGTAAGAGATAAAGATCTATCTATCTACTCTTACACCGTACAATATACAGTAAAGTGGGATCTGAAAACTACTCTGAGTACAAAGTTACACTTGTATATGGTCGACCTGTAGCCTAAAGTGTAGACAAAGCTTTATTTGAACAAAGAGATAACTGCACAGTGACTGCACTGCTCCCTGAACAGTTTGTGATAAAAAGGGCAGTGTGAGAGTTTGTAGTAAACTGAAATAACATAATTTATGATAATATTGGCCCAAAAATATCAGCAGAACTTATTGGCCATTGGTTTCTCTGAACTCTAAACAATTGGTATTGGAATCAGCCATAAAAAAACATATTGGTTAGTCAGAGCGGAGCTGCATTTCACTACATTTACATGGAGAGATTGTATCCAAATCCATGAATAAAACAGATCTAGGAATCATTAAACAAACATTTTTTGAAGTAAAGCTCAGGCTAATCCCCTGGACAGATCCTCGTAAACGTAGCTGCAGCCACCTGGAACAGCTTGGTGCACTTTTGAGAAAGTGACTGAGGTGGTCTAGAACATTATATCATTACGTCTCTAACATTACATTACAGCGTGTGTCCAGACACAATGAATAGAGTGACTTTGCTGAAGCTGACTCGACACTTCTGAACGACTGGAAAAGAAACAGAGAATATAAACTTAATCCCAGTGGGCTGTTAAGCAGGTGTGTCTCCGTCTGAAATGTGTCTGAGCTCTGCCAAAAAACACAACGGGCGCTCCAGATCTGAATAAAAACACGTGAAAGCTGCACTCCACAGAACAAGAGGAGCACTGGACCGGGCGAACACACCACAGCGCTCCATAAAGGGGGACGGACATAAATTACTGTGGATTAGTCTGTCACAGGAAAAGTCGTTAAAAGTAGTGTTGTCAAGATACTAAAATTTCAAACTCAATACGAAGGCATATTTCAAATACTCAATACTGATTCCGATACCATGATGATAAAACATTAAGCATAATACTCTCTGTGGCCTTATGGGTGCACACTAGTCTATGTGCTCTTATACATAATACTCTCTGTGGCCTTATGGGTGCACACTAGTCTATGTGCTCTTATACTTGTTCTGATACAGCTCAGGATCTAAAGACATTCAGGAAAGGTTCATTTCTGTCCTGCCAGTGGGACTTTTTCAGTATTGATTAAGGGTGTAACGATATCCAAGTCTCAACAATACGATATCGTCACGGTCTGAACCTCACCGTATGATATTTATTGCGATATGGTGGGAAAGCTCACGATATTACGATATTTCACAGAATAACAAGACTGACATTCTAAAATGCTTTGACCAGTCATTTGATACAACGTTTATTGGCATTAGTGATGGAACGAAATCCAAATCTCTGCACGATATTTTCACCATAAACATCTCACTGTACCAGATTTATACAATATTTTGTGGAGGCACAAAACTGTGAATCTGCTCCTTTTTCCTCTAAAAATGCTTCACAAGACTTAATCCAAAGAATGAAGATTTCAAAATGCTTAGAACAGTTATTTCTTCATGTCGTCTGCACTGAAACGGAGCAAAGGATCATGGTCTATATAGTTCCCTCTGTTTGTTTGTTTTAGCTATTTCTGCATCAGAACTGTTCATTTAAGCAAAGAGACTTGGGATTCGATATATTGTGATGGTCCACGATATTATTGTGAGACCTTTGACGATATCACAATATTTTGGTTATTGTTACATCCCTAAAAAATAAATACACAGATGTCATTATGGATTTGTCAGACAAACTATTGGCACTGACACCACCACCACCTGCAGCAGCAGCAGCAGCAGCAGCAGCTGAACAGTGCAGCAGTAACTTCAGTTTATAACAAGAGACTACTCACGGTCATAGGGCTGCACAGCTCTAATATCAGAACTAGGACATTCATGTTAATGCAGGGAAAATGATCCAGCTTCAGTGATCCTGCCTCTGTGTGGTTTCAGCTGCTCTGGAAAGCAGAATTGCCACTGGCCGCGAAAAGAGCCGATCTCAGGATATTGCTTTATTTTACTATTTTTGTAAAGAAAGAGCGTGGTAAATGGTCACATTATTATACAGCACTTTTTGCCACCTTCAAGGCACTCAAAGCTCTTTACATGAAGGATCCACTCACACATTCACACACACACCAGCATCCAAACAGCAGAGCCTAAGAGGATAACTGGAAATACTGCTCCAGGTATGTAAACAATATTAAAGCTGGTGAGAAACTTTACTGACATACTTTTCACTGAGCCTGACTCTGTGTCCCCCTGTCACTCTCCCCGTCTTCCTTGTGTACCTGTGTCCCTCAGTGTCTCCCTGTGTCCCTCAGTGTCTCCCTGTGTCTCCCTGTGTCTCCCTGTGTCTTCCTGTGTCTCCCTGTGTCCTCCTGTGTCTCCCTGTGTCTCCCTGTGTCCCTCAGTGTCCCTCAGTGTCCCTCAGTGTCTTCCTGTGTCCCTCAGTGTCCCTCAGTGTCTTCCTGTGTCTTCCTGTGTCCCTCAGTGTCTCCCTGTGTCTCCCTGTGTCCTCCTGTGTCTCCCTGTGTCTCCCTGTGTCTCCCTGTGTCTCCCTGTGTCTCCCTGTGTCTCCCTGTGTCCTCCTGTGTCCTCCTGTGTCTCCCTGTCCTCCAGCGTCTCCCTTGTGTACCTGTGTCTGTGGGATACGGCTGGAATGCTGTTGCCTTTGACTCCAGCCGAGTGGGAGAAAACAATAAGAGGGATTTATGAGGTGGTGCAGACTGCAGGCGGGTCAGGCGCTGCCCAAGAAATACAAAGAAAACCGAGATACAAATCATTTGCAAATAAACTGCAATTTGAAAGGACAAATCTGCTTCAAATTATTACTAAATATCTGGTCTTATTCCTTTTAAACGCTGCTAACCCTGCCATTTAGACCTCAAACAGGGCCACTTCAAGCAGAATTCACACCGAATTATGTCACAAGGTGGAACTGAGAGATTGTGTGACTCCACATATACTTTTGATACAACATTACAACATCCTGGTCTTACTCATGACTCTAAACATGAGACCAGTTTTTCAGCCTCATAATGTTCAGAGAAGAAACAGGTTTGAATCTGCAGCAGGGCCTGAGGAAAGAGGACCAGAACCACGCGAAAGTGACAGAAAAGGACGGAAATATACAGAAAACACCAGCAAACACTTCAAATATTGGCAATGTGCATCCAATCTTTATTAGTGTTTATCTTTCCTGAAGTGAGAAGCGTCACAGTGTCACGAACAGGGAAGCACCGATGCAGCGTCTTTAGTTCCGGCACAAGTTTTAAGCATTTGTCGATTCCCAATATCAGCCGATAGCAGTGCAGAGATTGGCAGCAGCGTTTATTTCCTTTGTACATAAATAAAAAGTGTTCGAAATGTGTTGCGTAACTATTATTTACTTCTCATGTAACCACAGAACAGCTTTGTGTAAATACAACCATATAAGACTTTCTGAGCCGACGACGAACAGTAACGATCAGTTTATGTCCAACCGGAAGATCCGCTCATGTTTTTCAGTATCGGTGCCGATATTCAATACCAGTATCAGATCAGTCGGGGTGGGACGAGATACAATTTCTACAAGACAAAATGAGACACGAGATTGGATCTACGAGAATGAGACAAGACGTGATTATGACATGATTTTGGCTATAATAAATTCATTGTGCCATTCAGTTCCCAATTTTAGACTAGGCCCCGACCGATATATCGGATCGTGCATCACCATGTGCACTTGTTTACACCTGCAGCCGTAGATCCATGTGCACATATACTATGTGTGCGCAACACTGAGATTCTCTTCTTTTTCCGGACGCTCAGTGTGATTCTGGATTAAAGGACAGTTCTTAGTGCTGACTTGTGATCTGAGAGGAGCCTGTGTGAGGCCGAGTGTTGAAATGTGTCGGTTTTGAAGCTCGTTTTGGTTCTTTCTCATTGGTTAGCGATTAGCTGCTGTAGCTCGCTCACATAAACAGGCTGTTTTCTCTTCTGTTAGCGACTGTAAAGTGACTATAGTGGCCGTATATATGTTACTGGACACGCACTGATATGGAAATGAGCTGTGAATAGAGGTGTGAATTATCGGCATTTAGCAGATCATTAATTACCGCGCAGCACACACATTTACCGCTAAAGGCTAACAGCGGTAGTTTACTTACAGTAATTTCTTTACTGGCGAGAATATCATCCAAAAACACCATTAGGCCAAACTACTGTCTTTAAATATGACGTAAAGAGGCAGAAGAACAATAAATGTCGCCTAAACAACAGCGCCAAAAGCAGCGCCAACAACGACAAAACCACCCACCCCAGTTTAGATGACGGAGCCTGTCTGAGAAAAGTGTATAAAATTTGTGTTGAGGGGTTTTACAGCCTTAAAACACATAATAATTGTAAAAAAAATAATAATAAAGCTGAATACTTTGCGGATTTCGCCCACTGCGGGTTATTTTTAGAACATAAGCACCAATATAAACGAGGGGCCATCGTACTTTATTTAATACTTTGTAGCTCTGCTTTTTGAGACTACACATTCTCAAAAAAATATAACCCACCAGTATTTTTCAACACGTAATTGGCAATTTTGTCTTGCAGGATCCTGTAGCATGAAATCTTGTCCCATCTCTAGAATTGTTGGTCATGAAAGTGTGTTTAGGGCTCAAGCGTCATCACCATCGCATCAGAAGCACAATTTGATTGGAAGCAATAAGGAAATCACTGAACTGAACTTTTAAATTCTGCATTTCCTCCATGAACAACTAAATATTCTGGGTAATATGGTGATTCAAATCATATCGTGATCTCTTAGACAATCTGCTATTTTAGTCAAATTTTCATATCGTTATTAACCATTTTGAGTTGTGTTCTCACATATTTAACACACAAACCCTGTATATTCAGGCTGAGTTCTAACAGAAAACACATCCTTCCACCTTGTGATGTCACGGAGTAATACAGGAAATGCTCCACTGTGTATTTAAAATGCACACATCTTTACTAGAATCATTTGGATGATTTCAGCCCTGGAAAAGATAAGATAAGATAAGACAGGACTTTATTGATCTCGCAGTGGAGAAATTCAACAGTCACAGTAGCTCCAGGACAGATTAGTGCAAAAAGTAGTGCAAAGTGTGATGCAATCCAAGATAGCACAACAATAATAATACAAAAGTAAAGTGAATAAGTATATGTATAAAATGTACAAAGAGAAATGCAATATAAATACTATATATGTAAAATAAAAAGTACAAAACCAGTGCAAATTGTCACAGTCCAGTAGCGGCACAGACCTGATTATTGCACAGGAGGAGGAGGGAAAAGTCCATCTCTACTGAACTAAAGGTAAAAGGATCTGTTGAAAACTACCACTTCATGACTTCACAAGGTGGAACAGAGCATTTTGAGCCTTGGGGACAGACTAATAGTAAAGGGTACACAAAACACAACTCTGAGTGTGTTGTTTTTGAGGAGGCAACACATTCCAACATGGCTTAAAGTGTAAAAAGCTGCACACCTGTATTCTCTGTATTCTCTGTACCTGCGCGAGTTAGTGGCATGTGTCTCTTCACGCCTGTATTAGGAATGTAGTCATAACTTGACTCATTCACAACATGTTCCGCTCACTCACTGCAGACTCTGTTGGCTCTGGATCCAGCACAGGGGAAACCGGGCTGTTGTTGACTGCGGCAGTGCCCTGGAGAAAATCTGACGTGTTTACAGCCAAATAAGACCCAAAGGAACAGGGCTCTCTGCTGCTGTGAGAACCAGAGACTCACCCAAACATGCACGACTACGGAGACAATAGGGCTGCACCGTTTGCTAATGCGATTTTTCTGACAGGCATTGTGCTGAGATTTGATGTGCCGTTTATGTTTTAATAGGATTCTGTTCGAGGTTTACATTTCAAATACGTCCGGAAGAAATGACAAAACGACTGAAATCTGAACTGACAAACCAATCCAAGAATCCCATTTCAGAACATGTTTGTGCAGATCTAAACTCCAGGGTGAGCTGTTTTTATGCACAATAAAACCGGAGACATTGTGGAGGAAATTATGACACTTCAGAAATTGCAGCCTTTGTGATTTGCTAATTCAGTTCATTCAAATAGTGGTTTTGATTCAGTTGTAATTAAATCTTGAGGGTTTAGCAGACTTTAAGTGAACCACATAAAGTGTATAAAGAAGCGGACTAATGGAGTGTGACGTCACCTACAGAGTTCACCTTTAGGCAGGCTCACAATGTTACACCAGCAAATCTGGAGCCAAGTTCTGTATCAGGAATAGGGATTTATTTACGGACATAGTGAAATAAGAAGACCAGGGTCATGTAGAGCAGGTTAATACGAACATTTTAAGAGCAAAATGAGGAGCCTGAAAGCAGCAGTTGCAGAAAGAGGCGAAACAACGGAGCAATCGATGGATCACAGCAGCCATCAGTCTGTGTCGTTTCATATATCCCAGCGATTAATCTAATCAGTATCATTATTTGAATTTTTACTTCAGACTTGTTCTGTCCAAAAGCTGCTGGACCTGCACTTTAAACCTCTACAAACTTGTTGGGAAATGCGTGGGTTTCTTCAGTCCTCATATTTCAGTCTCCTTAAATGTTAGTCTTGCTGGGCAGGTTTAAAATGTGATTTGTAAATTAGTGTTGTTACAATGCTAAGATTTCAGACGCAATTTTGATACTAAAGAATAGATTTGATACCCAATTAATTATTTTAAAAGTTAATTTTAGACAATATTGTAATTTTATAACTAAATAATAGTATTTGTTCTTACACTAGTTCTGATAAAACTGGTGTTCAGGTCAAACTGTATCCACAATACAGTAATACGGTAAACAGTTTACCGAAGTAACAAAAAATAGTAACAGTATTAGTTTCATTACAAAATCTGCAGCGCATAAGGACCTAGTATAATATTAGGCCGAATGACGGGGGAGAGACACAAATGCTGAGGAGCTACGACCCTGCGTCAGGCCAGATCCACCACAGTCGCTTCAGACACGAGGCACAGCAGGACTTTCTCCCTCCGCTCTCCCTCCTCTTCAAACGTGGTTCCGCTCGGAGATTTCCATCCACACGCAGCGAGGGAGAAGAAAAAAACCTGACTGACGCTTCGTGTGCGACGTTGAGCCCAAAAGTTTGTGACGGAGACGTTTTATTGAAGCCGAGAGTCGAGAGGGGACGAGGCTGAACAGGAGGAAGTTCCCTTTGACTTTTTAGGTTCTTTTTTAAGACAATGTGGTCAAGTGTATTTACCTTGTTGACGTGTTTCTGCTGCTGCATCTTCAGAACTGTCCCCGGTGCTGGTGGTGACGTGTCGTATATCAGCTGTTGTCACTTCCTGTAGGTGTGGTCAGCTGTCGTTACTTCCTGTAGGCGTGGTCAGCTGTTGTCACTTCCTGTAGGCGTGGTCAGCTGTTGTCACTTCCTGTAGGCGTGGTCAGCTGTTGTTACATCCAGTTGGTGTGGTCAGCTGTTGTTACTTCCTGTAGGCGTGGTCAGCTGTTGTCACTTCCTGTAGGCGTGGTCAGCTGTTGTTACTTCCTGTAGGCGTGGTCAGCTGTTGTCACTTCCTGTAGGCGTGGTCAGCTGTTGTCACTTGTTGTTCTCCGATCCAATGACCCGAGGCCCGTCCCAATACACTTGACTACACTGTCTTAAAAAAGAACCTAAAAAGTCAAAGTACTATGAAGACATAATGAATATTTTTGGCGTAAGAGGAGAAAGTAGGCTGTGGTCAGACTGTTCACGGAGGAGGCGGTTAACTTCTCCGAGTGCAGAGAGTGGTCTGTCAGATACAACATGCTGCAGGTGGGAAATCTGACTCTGACTGGACTGTCGCCTTCTACTTTTTATTCTGGAATCTGCCTCTTCTGCACTTTTCTTGTCTCGGCGAGTCCCAGATCATTAAATGGAGGGAGATACGCGCTGGTGAAGTTTGGTTTGATCAGAACTTGTGCCTCATCTTCAAGTATAAAGCTGCTCTTCTGTTTCTGAATGGTTTAGGTGCAAACTACAAAATAATTCTGAATTAGTCACGGTAATAGCGTAAACCCACGTTTAACTGTATCAAACAGTTAAGAAACATTTTTAGTATCAATACTTTCTTTAATGAGTATCTAGTTTCGATGCCAGTTTGACTTTAGATTAGCATCTGCTTTTCAAAACTATTGACAACCTTATTGCAAACTGGAAATTATCTTTAGAGAAGCTATGTCACTCTCGTCACAATGGCAGAATGTGTAATAACAAAAAAGCGGTTTGATATTTCACAAAAGGTTTTTGCCCCAGTGTTGTGGAGTATTGTGTGTTTTGACTGGAGTACGCCGTCGTGAGGTCCGGCATTCAGAATAACCCCGTAACGTTAGAGCTGTCCCAAAATAAAAGGAAAGTGCGCACATGGTCCAGCTATGGGAGCTACGTTTCCCAGACTCAAGGCAAAAAGATCGGATTTAGCAAAAGGAAATTATGTCAAAGTTTAACCGCAACCACAACCACCACGACACTCACAAAACCTGAGTCACTCCAAGTACCACCCGGGATGAATCCAAGATGGAACTAAAACAGGACTGAACCAGGTCTGAACCAGGTCTGAAAACAGGACAGAACCAGGACTGAATTAGGACTAAACCAGATCTAAACAAGACTATATCATGGTGATCATTATTTGATAGTTTAAACAGACCAGATAGAAATAACAAACCTTAAACAGGACTAAGTGTGTAGATTTAAATTAAGGACTAGACCAGGTCTGAGAGAGAACTAAACCGGATCTGAAAGAGGACTAAGCCAGATCTGAGAAAGAACTGAACCAGATCTGAGAAAGAACTGAACCAGATCTGAAAGAGGACTAAACCAGGTCTGAGGCAGGACTAAACCAAGTCTGAGGCAGGACTAAACCAAGTCTGAGGCAGGACTAAACCAAGTCTGAGGCAGGACTAAACCAGGTCTGAGGCAGGACTAAACCAAGTCTGAGGCAGGACTAAACCAAGTCTGAGGCAGGACTAAACCAGGTCTGAGGCAGGACTAAACCAGGTCTGAGGCAGGACTAAACCAGGTCTGAGGCAGGACTAAACCAAGTCTGAGGCAGGACTAAACCAGGTCTGAGGCAGGACTAAACCAGGTCTGAGGCAGGACTAAACCAGGTTTGAGGCAGGACTAAACCAGGTTTGAGGCAGGACTAAACCAAGTCTGAGGCAGGACTAAACCAAGTCTGAGGCAGGACTAAACCAGGTCTGAGGCAGGACTAAACCAGGTCTGAGGCAGGACTAAACCAAGTCTGAGGCAGGACTAAACCAGGTCTGAGGCAGGACTAAACCAAGTCTGAGGCAGGACTAAACCAGGTCTGAGGCAGGACTAAACCAAGTCTGAGGCAGGACTAAACCAAGTCTGAGGCAGGACTAAACCAGGTCTGAGGCAGGACTAAACCAAGTCTGAGGCAGGACTAAACCAAGTCTGAGGCAGGACTAAACCAGGTCTGAGGCAGGACTAAACCAAGTCTGAGGCAGGACTAAACCAGGTCTGAGAAGACAGGACTAAACCAAGTCTGAGGCAGGGACTAAACCAGCCGTCTGTTTCAGGACTAAACCAAGTCTGAGGCAGGACTAAACCAGGTCTGAGGCAGGACTAAACCAAGTCTGAGGCAGGACTAAACCAAGTCTGAGGCAGGACTAAACCAAGTCTGAGGCAGGACTAAACCAAGTCTGAGGCAGGACTAAACCAGGTCTGAGGCAGGACTAAACCAGGACTAATATGGCTCTAAACCAGGACTAGTTCAAAGAGTTAAAATCCTAAATCGGGCCTCTAAAAGAATGAAAACAGGCCATTACGCTGCACACTTTAGGTTCCACTCCCATAAACTCATTCAGAAACTTTTACAGGTTTTTAAAAGAGAGCCTTGACACTGCAGGTCACAGCCGGGCTAATGTTGTTTGCCCCATTTAAACCGCTCATATCCAAACAAACATGGCCTGTCACACAGCCTCCTCTGTTCCACACCTGAGCTTTGGGGGTTTCTGGTTGGGTTTTGTTGATGTTGACTTTGGAAGGGCTCGAGTTTATTTTCGAGTGTGAAGAAGGTGCGAATACAGAAACCTAAAGAAAGTGGAGGGAAAACTGTATGTACGCGTTTAATAAGGATAATATGCAAAAGATATGAGGACTGTGCAAGAGCAAAATTAATGTATCAAGCCTCATGTGTAAAGCTGTGATTTTATGTTTTATTACTTGTCTTTCTGTTTATTTGGACTTGTACAGATACATTTATATAATTACCATATTTTTCGGACTATAAGTTGCACTTTTTTTCAGGGTTTGGGTGGTGCTGCGACTCATCCTCAGGTGCGACTTATATATTACATTTTTCACACTGACAGCCCATAGATCAAATATATGAATCCTTTATATGAATCAAAAATGAAAAAAACAAGTCGTTATCCATTTTTTCATTTTGGTTTTATAGACAAATAATAAAGAAACTGAGTGGTTGTTTTTTAATTTTCTTATTTCTTAAATGATAGATGGATTGGATTTTATAAAATAAATTTGCCACAAAAAGTGTGACTTATACTCCGGTGCGACTTTTTTTTTTTTTTTTTTTTTCTTCATTGTGCATTTTCAAAAATAACCTGCGAAAGGTGAAATTTGCGAAGAAGAAAAACCCTGTAAAAACTATAAAGGAACTCCTCTCTTTGCCCCACTCTCTCTGCTACTTTTTCTCTGCCACACTATCTCTTCCCTTCTCTCTGCCCTTCTCTCTCTGCCCTCCTCTCTCTGTCCTCCTCTCTCTGCCCTCCTCCCTTCTCTCTGTCCTCCTCTCTCTGCCCTTCTCTCTCTGCCCTCCTCTCTCTGCCCTCCTCTCTCTGCCCTCCTCTCTCTGCCCTCCTCTCTCTGTCCTCCTCTCTCCTCCCTTCTCTCTGTCCCTCTCTCTGTCCTTCTCTCCACCCCTCTCTCTGTCCTCCTCTCTCTGCCCTCCTCTCTCTGCCCCTCTCTCTGCCCTCCTCTCTCTGTCCTCCTCTCTCTGTCCTCCTCTCTCTGTCCTCCTCTCTCTGTCCTCCTCTCTCTGCCCTTCTCTCTCTGCCCTTCTCTCTCTGTCCTCCTCTCTCTGTCCTCCTCTCTCTGCCCTTCTCTCTCTGTCCTCCTCTCTCTGTCCTCCTCTCTCTGTCCTCCTCTCTCTGCCCTCCTCTCTCTGCCCTCCTCTCTCTGCCCTCCTCTCTCTGCCCTCCTCTCTCTGTCCTCCTCTCTCTGTCCTCCTCTCTCTGCCCTTCTCTCTCTGCCCTTCTCTCTCTGTCCTCCTCTCTCTGTCCTCCTCTCTCTGCCCTTCTCTCTCTGTCCTCCTCTCTCTGTCCTCCTCTCTCTGTCCTCCTCTCTCTGTCCTCCTCTCTCTGCCCTCCTCTCTCTGCCCTCCTCTCTCTGCCCTCCTCTCTCTGCCCTCCTCTCTCTGTCCCCCTCTCTATGCCCTTCTCTCTCTGCCCTTCTCTCTTGCCGTGTTACTCGTCGCCTTCTGCTTATGTGGTTTAAACCGAGCATTTCGATGAGAGGAAGTGTCACCACCAAGTTTCACATGTTCGGCTGCAACAATGTCCAAACACGGAAACATGCGCAACACTCAGCCAGAAGAAGAGGTCGGCTCAGAACTAAACACAATATGCACAAGATTTTATACAATACAACATATCATTTTGCACTGTCTTCTAAGGACCTCATGTATAAAGCTATGATTTTATATTTTATTACTTGCCTTTCTGTTTATTTGGACTTGTACAGATACATTTATATAATGACCATATTTTTTGGACTATAAGTTGCACTTATTTTCAGGGTTTGGGTGGTTCTGCGACTTATACTCAGGTGTGACTTATATATTACATTTTTCACACTGACAGCCCATAGACCAAATATATGAATCCTTTACATGAATCAAAAATAATAAAAAAACAAGCCGTTATTTTCATTTTGGTTTTATAGACAAATAATAAAGAAACCGAGTGGTTGTTTTTTAATTTTCTTATTTTTGGCTCTATAATGAAAAACAAATGATAAATGGATTGGATTTTATAAAATACATTTCCCCCAAAAACTGTGACTTATACTCCGGTGCGACTTTTTCTTTTTCTTCCTTGTGCATTTTTTGGCTTATAGCCTGAAAAATACGGTAGGTCTTATTTGACTCCTGTCTCTTGCTCTTTTTTCCTACTTATTTAGAATTTATTATTACCATTTATACTTTTTGTCTTTGTTATTATATATTATTAAAGCAGGATGGGAGGGCATCTGACACACAGGATTGTGCAAAAAACACGGCTGCAAGATTAATCGCAATCAAATCGAACCTGCTGTTTGAATGTTCATAAATAGCAAACTGCAAAGAAGCAAAAAGTGCTTTACATGTTCTGAAATACATGATTGTGGTTTTAGTTTGTCCCTTCAGATTTCTGTCTCCCTTCAAAAGTGAAAGTTTCTGGACAGACCTGCGTGAAGTCGCCCCATCAAACGCAAACCTACACCAAAACTATGTCAATCGTTTGTGCTTCGATTGTGCTGCAAAAAGTTTCGTTTGTGCTTCTTTAGTTTTGGAGAAATTAACGATTCTGAATGAATTCGAAATTGGAGTCAGACCCACAGGAAGCTTCAAAATGCTCGAAAACATCCAAAATGGAGTCAGTCGTTTGTGCTTCGTCTGTGCTGTTTTGTGCTGCAAAAAGTTTTGTTTGTGTGATTCTGGTTCTTAAGATATTTGCAGTTTTATTTTCGGCCGATGACGTCGTCCAGAACCTCAAAAAGTTAGAGCTCAAATACAGGAAGAAAATTCTAGAAAACGTTCGTACTTCGTTTGTGCCGTTTTGTGCTGTGACAATTTTCATTTATGCGAGTTTATTTCTAAAATTATTAATTATAATTTCTGCGATATTATATGACGTCATTTCCGCTCAGCTGACGGAAGCGACTTTAGCAAAACTAGTGAAGATAAACGATCTGAGGCTGTGGAAAAGTCTGTGTTATTATACAAAATATGAATCAAAAGCAAATTACTAAAGACTGAAACAGACTTTTCCACAGCCTCAGGTCGTTTTCGCCACTAGTTTTGTGGAGTTTGTCTCCTTCAGCTGAGCGGAAATGACGTCCTATAATTACCACAGAAATAATGATGAATAATTTTAGAAATAAACTCACACAAATGCAAATAGTCACAGCACAGAACAAATACAAACGTTTTCTCTAATTTTCTTCCTGTTTTGAGGCTGTTTCACATTCTGAGGTTCTGGACGACGTCATCGGCCGAAAATAAAACTGCAAATATCTGAAGAACCAGAATCGCACAAACAAAACTTTTTGCAGCACAAATGAAGCACAAATGAAGCACAAATGACTGACTCCATTTTGGATGTTTTCGAGCATTTTGAAGCTTCCTGTGGGGCTGACCCCAATTTGACCTGTAAAAGAATCGTTAATTTCTCCAAAGCTAAAGAAGCACAAACGAAACTTTCTGCAGCACAAACAATTGACAGTTTTTGTGTAGGTTTGCGTTTGATGGGGGCGACTTCACGCAGGTTCTGGACACTAGTGAAATGTAAACGCAGTCCTATTATTAAAGGTTTTATGTATTATGCAGAATTGTGGCCATGTTAGAAAATGTTTTTAGCTCCTCAAAAACACACCTGGAGTTGTGTTCAGCAAAGCTCATCAGGAAAATAAATCAGATATGTTCCCCAAGCCGTTCAGCTAAAGAATCATTTGTTTGAAGCCATTTCTTCTGATTTTTTTCGTTATTCAACCAAATAAAAATATTCGCCACAAACCACAAGCAAATCATGAGCTGCCCTCTGGAAAATTCCCATCAGCCTTTGCAGCGTTTTCTAAACACTGGGTTTGAGCTGCACGGGTGTATTAATAGGACTTTCCCTGTTCAGGAGGAGCTGGAATCACACACAGGACGACTTAAACGTTTAAATACTAATGACCAACCAGAGAGAACTATTAATTAACATCGCTAACGACTACACGGGAGGACAACGCCATTCATGTTCCCTTTTTATCAGTTCAGTCAGTTCAGTCCTGACTTAGACCCGACTTAGTCCTAGATTTAGACAGTTTAGTCATGGTTTGGTTCTTGTGTTGGCGCTGCATGGTTTAGTCCGAGTTTAGTCCGAGTTTAGTCCGAGTTTAGTCCGAGTTTAGTCCGAGTTTAGTCCGAGTCAAGACCGAGTTAAGACCGAGTTAAGACCGAGTTAAGACCGAGTTAAGACCGAGTTTAGTCCACGTTAAGACCAAGTTTAGTCCGAGTTAAGACCTAGTTTAGTCTGAGTTAAGTACGAGTTAAGTATGAGTTAAGACCGAGTTAAGACCGAGTTTAGTCCATGTTAAGACCGAGTTTAGTCCGAGTTAAGACCGAGTTAAGACCGAGTTTAGTCTGAGTTAAGACTGAGTGTAGTCTGAGTTAAGACCGAGTATAGTCCAAGTTTAGTCCAAATATAGTCCGAGTTTAGACCAAGTGTAGTCCATGTGTAGTCCGTCTGTAGTCAGAGTTAACACAGAGTGTAGTCCAACTTGAGTCCGAGTATAGTCCGAGTATAGTCCGAGTTAAGACCAAGTTAAGACCGAGTTAAAACCGAGTTAAGACCGAGTTAAGACCAAGTTAAGTCCGCGTTTAGTCCGAGTTTAGTCTGAGTAGAGTCCGAACAGAGTCCGAGTTAAGACAGAGTAAAGTCCCAGTTAAGACCTAATTAAGACCGAGTTTAATCCGAGTATAGCCCGAGTATAGTCCGAGTTAAGACCTAGTTAAGACCAAGTATAGTCCGAGTATAATCCAAGTATAGTCCAAGTATAATCCAAGTATAGTCCAAGTAAAGTGCGAATTAAGACCGAGTGAAGACTGAGTGTAGTCCGAGTGTAGTCCGAGTTAAAACTGAGTTTAGTCCGAGTGTAGTCCAAGTATAGTCCGAATATAGTCCAAGTTAAGACCAAGTATAGTCCAAGTTGAGTCCGAGTTGTGTGGCCTTGTATTAGACCTTGTTTAGTCCCAGCTCAGTTTTTGTGTTGGTGTGGCACTGGTTTAGTCCTGGTTTAGTCCCGATTTAGAGGAAGTTTAGACCTAGTTTAGACTTCCTGCAGTTGTCTTTTTAAACACTGAACTACTGTCACAAAACACAATGTTGTGTAATAAATACTGACCTTAGGTGATGAATTGTGCCTTTTCACATATTGTTTGGCTCTATAATAACTCCAGGCTTATGTTATAGTTCTTTATTTTGTGCTGAAAAGGCCGGCCGGGTTCAGAATCAATGCAAATCTGCACAGGTTTCAAGTTTCAACAGAACCCAGGACCTCAGGCAGAGCTCCACAGAAAACTCAATGAGACGAGACAACAGCAGAGCCACTGACAGCAATCATGAGTCATTTAGAGCAAATAAGCTAATAAAAGGTTAAATATAGAGCTGCAGCATGGAGATGGGTCAGCAAATGCAAATGTGAAGATTGTAAACTGCAGCCTACAGTAACTTAAAAGGTGCTGTACCTGGTATTTACTTCATATTATGGACTTTAAAACATGGAAAAAACAGGCTAGCTCATTTCAGTTATTCCTCACTTACTTTATGGATTTAGAGCATCCTAATTATTCACCGTGGTGAGTTCATACAGTATTTCACAACTTTCAGACACCAGAGTAATGCTAAGAACAGATTTAGAAATAGATGCAGACCGCAGGGATGCAAGAATAACCGAAATATGGTGATATCGTATCGTCAAAGGTGTCACAATAATATCGTGGAGCATCACAATATATCGAATCCCAAGTCTCTTTGCTTAAATGAACAGTTCTGATGCAGAAATAGCTAAAAAAACAGAGGGAACTACATAGACCATGATCCTTTGCGCCGTTTCAGTGCAGACGACATGAAGAAATAACTGTTCTAAGCACTTTTACATCTTCATTCTTTGCATTAAGTCTTGTGAAGCATTTTTAGAGTTTGTGCCTCCACAAAATATTGCAATAAATATTGTACGGTGAGATGTATATGGTGAAAATTTACCCCAAGCAGACAGTACTGATTTTGACCTAAAGAGCTGCTTACATTATATTGGTTCCAGGTTTCAAGATACATTTTTCTCAGATACGAGGGGGGGGGAAAAATCAGGTACAGGGGTTTTAAGTCTTGCCTAAAGGCACAACAACACTATGAGCTCAATCAGCACAGCAGTGAATCAAACAAAATAGTAAAATATTTCAATGATATGTTTAAACTCCAGAGAAACCGATGGACGATAAGCTCCGATAGTATTTTTGGGCTGATATATAACTATATTTTGATAGTTTCCATCAACTTATGCTATTTAAATTTACTACAAACTCATCCACAGCCCTTTTTTTACCATAAAAGTTAGTTATAAGAGAGCTGTGTAGTCATGTTTTGTGCAGTTATCCCTTCATATTAAGTGTTAAAATAAAAACCTTTGTGTGTATTTTTAGGCAGCAGATCAACCAAAACAAACTATCAGACAGTACACTAAAAAGTCCAAATACCTGCCTATATTATTTTTGTGTCATAATAACAATATGGGAAAAGTAAATGTGAAGTACGAGTTTATAAGAGGAGACATTTGTGGAAGATGAGACCAAAACCCTGGGCACACCAAATGTTAAGTGTGTTCAAACAGATTTAAAGGAGCAGGGCACATTTTATCGTGGGGCTGTGAAGTGTTGGGAGCAGAGCTAAAGAAGGAGCGACCTCCTCACACCACCACGACAACACGCTGCACTGAGCATGTGCAGAAACAACAGCTGTTACACCAGAACGCCGCGTCACTGTTCAATCAAACCACAGTACATTGTCCAATAGACGCTAGATTAGATATCCTCTCTATTGACACCGGGCAATGCAGCACAAAATGTACTCTCATGAGCCCTAAGCAACGTCAAGGCGGCCACGCTACAGCAGAATTTGCCCGAATTCGGCTGCGATTTGCTTCTCCCCGAGTTTGAGGAGGCGACTTCGTGTCTTCGTGTGAGATTTTGCGGCGTCGCTGTCAGATCAGAACCACCAAATATCAGCAACGGCCAATAAAGCAGAGCGTCGGGGCGGATGGAGTGACGGACATAGATGCACAAGCTACAAAAACTCAGTAAACTGCTGGGTTTCGGATGACATCGCAGCATTTTACGGGCCGATATTAATGAATACAGATGGGGGCAGCTAAAATAAAAATAGTAAAAATGCAAAATTATGTTAGAAATAGAAATAGAAAATACCGAGTTCAACATTTGTGCATTTACCTTTTAGATATTTTATGGTAATTAACAGGGAAAACAGGCCCTTTCCGCCATCTGCAAGTATCACGTCACATTTTAGAATCTGAAAACTACCAACACCGAAAATAATTATTACTCAAATCTCGTAAAGTGGTAAATTTAAAGTGCGGCATCTCGCCCATAGAAATTATCCATAGAAATTGTCCTCCGCAAATAACGATCCCAGTTCGCAAAACGGAATCCAGTTTGAGGCGTTATTTAAAAGTAAAAAGTCTCGATAGTTCCTCCCGTGTGTCTGTTTCCATCCACACAGCGCACGGATCGAGGTGAAGCCGCAGATCAGCGACAGCGACTCTACTTCCTGTGGACTTTATCTCTAATCTTTTCTGCTTTAAAAATCCTGTATCTGAAGTATTGCTCCACATTTCACAAATAATAATCACACAGTTTGGACTTGTGTCTAAAGTGGAAGTGCAGAGTCTCAGAGCGAGCGGTTTTACTGTAGACAGGAAACAGCTGACGCCATCGCGCTCACAGCTTTATATCCTGTCTTTACGATCGGAGATTTTACTTCTCAAAAGATTCTCCTCGTGTCTGTCGTGTCACATGTTTAAAAAACGCTTAAAACCGAAAAATCCCGTAGCGTGTGGCGACCTTTAGAATGCCGTTACCTCCTCAAAAACATAGCTGCGAGTTGTGTTTGGTTTCATTAACACATATTTGAGGTTTCCTTTGTTACGAGTCGCTCTGCAGCTCTAGATTTTCTGAACACAACGCTGAAGTTAGTCAAATGTGTTCCTCCAAAGTGCTTTTACTGACATTAAAAAGCCCCGGCTCATCACTGACCAAACGACAGACATTTTAATCACTGCGCAGCCTATATTCAAGGACCAATCTCTGTGGAATAAACGGGGTCATACATAAGTGAGCGGGCTTGCATCTCCACAAACCTGGTGAGGACCCGCCTGCTTCTTTCCATGGAAACGTCGTTCGTGTACTTTTACCAGCTCCTTACGTAAAGTACAAGTAAAAGTCTGGTTTCTTCAAATAGTAGTAGTGAAACTAAAGTCATTATTACCCACTTCGGGGACTGGCAGGCATGGGGCTATTCTGGGCAGCAGTGGAAATAATGTGATGGCAGGAGAGCAGCGTTTCCAGCTCTGAGTGTGCAGCAGGATCAGAGTCAAACGTTTGTTTAGAAAAACTCTGGAGCGAAGGCCAGAGGAGGAAGTGAGCGAGCTACAGCGGAGGTTCTGTAAAAAAGGACAAAAACTATGACAGGCGGAGAGAGAAAAGTAAGTGATAGCTGCTGGTGTGGGCCCCGGCTGCAAGATTCAGCACAATCAGACTAAAACGGCATTTAAATGGCCATAAATTGCGCACAGTTTGTCTGTTAATATCACAGTCTATTGTCAATCCTTCTGGACTTGTGAGCTTTGAACAGAATCCTAATATTAAAACACATCAATCAGATGCTTGTCAGAAAAAATCCGTTTGATATTTTTCCCCAAACTGTTCAGTCCTGGAACTGGAAACATAACAAAAGATGTGATATAAAAATCATTCTGCCAATACATGCGAGTAAAAGTGTAGCATTACCACTTCAGTGTGAACTCAGACGATGTTCACGGAGGCGTTTTAAAGAACAAAACATAAACTAGGACAATAGGGTTTGTGGTTCAGGTAAGGAGGACAGGCCAGGGGCTAAAAGTGCAAAGGAAACTTGAGGCCAACTTTAAAAAAAAACAAAAAAACGTTTAAAATGTCGCTGTACCTGATTTTGACCGTCTTAAAAACATGGAAAACAGAACTGGTTCACTGTAAACAGTTTGTAGTGGCCCAAAGTGATCGCGTTCCTTCTGCATTCTGAGTATTCCAACTACATAACAACAACTGGAAATTAGTAAATAACAACTAACATGCCAATGTGCACTTCCTGATGATCAGACAAAAAAAATACTGAATTCTTTTGGACTTATTCTGACCTCGAGCTGCAAAACTGTACTGTATCTGTACTGGGACAAGACAAATTCTGCTCAAATACACAGGGGGGAAAAATACTACAGTCCTGATGTTAGAATATCCCAGAGCGTGAGGATTCAAACTGTTTCGTACAGTAATAGTAAAGACCAACTTACGATGAACACTGCTCACTATCTACAGTAAAAATCAGCAGTTCCACATGACAAAGTTAAAGCAGAACTGTTCTATTCTAGTGGAAAAAGGACTTTCCAGAGCTTTTCGTGTGTTATGTCACAGACGTTTCTTCTCATTGAGCCTCTGGAGTTGTATCTCAAGTGATCCGTGCACGTTTGACCAATCTTCAACCGGGTATTTTTGAGTTGCCAGTAGGGTTGGGCGGTAATACGGTAATAAGGTATCCCGCGGTATCTAAAAATAGCCACGGTATCAGATTCATTACCGTCATTAAAAAAAATCTTGCCCTAATATAATATTAACTATAATTGATTTAATGCCTAAATAAAGAGTGTTTTTTCAACACTTATGTATGTGTGGTTGTGTTTGTTAATTTAATACTATTACAGTTTAAAACGAATATTACTATGTTATAGTGTAATGTTGCTCTTAAGTTCCTGGATGTTGCGTAGTCACGTGACATTACCGCTCCGGAAGGAGAAGGACAAGACAACATGACAGGCCGCGCTGAGTTGGTCCCAAAGAAAAACACGTCTGCAATTTGGCAGCATTTGATTCGGCCAAATGACAAGGGAGAGCCAGGCAGATCCGGTCGGCAGTGCATATTGTCGCGAGCCTGTTATTCCGGGATATGAAGACCCGCTTCTTTGGTGGAAATCCAATGGAGTCAGGCGCGTTCCTTTAATGTCGCGGGTTGCCCGAAAATACCTGTGCGTTTGTGCCACAAGCTCTCCATCGAACGGGTCTTCAGCACCGCGGCAAAGTTGTCAACCCACAACGTGCCCTACTCAAGCCTTGATAAGCCTGTGAGTGCTGGATTATATAGGGCTGTGTTTTAATTTAATTGATGTAGCCTATAGATTACTGTACTGGAAGTGGGCTTTAGCCCATAGACAATTTCTTATTTCGTTCTGTCGGTTGACTGCTGTATTTGCACTTTTTAAACATTTGTTAATAAAAGTTACTAATTTTTTACATGTTTTGTTATGTTTTCAGTATCATTAGGCCTATGTAATGCTTGCTTTTCTGTTTCTAAACGGTATAGGTGCGGACTCCACCTTAGTGCTACGAAGTGTTTTTTATTTTTATTTTTTTTTAGCCTTAGCAACGGTAATACCGTATACCCCGGGAAAATGTGGAGACGGTTTAACGGTATCAAAATTTGGATACCGCCCAACTCTAGTTGCCAGTTGTATTTTTATAATCAGTGATGCGTAGGATTCAGGGGCGTCACATGTTTTGTGGTTCAGATAAGGAGGACTGGGTTACCACCTATGTTCGGTTCATTTTTTATCACTGGGAACTGTTGCTAAAATCCTGCAAAAGGCTTTAAAAAGGCCTAAATATTGCAGTATTTTCAGATCCAGAGTATTATTATAATGTAGTTTCCTCCTCACAAACACACCTGGAGTTGTGTTTTGGTTCATTCACACGTTTAACGCACAAACCCTGCAGATTTAGAGTTCTTCTCGAACAGAAAACACTCCGTTTCACCTTGTGATGTCATGCGGCAATACAGTAAGTGCTCCAGTGTGTTTTTAAACTCCATACACTTTCACCAGAATCGTTTAGATCAGTTCAGCCCTGGAGTTGCCGATCTCTACTGAACAAAATTTAAAAAGTAACTAACATTTCATGACATCACAAGGTGGAACTGAGCATTTTGAGCTTCGGAGATGCAGACAGACCAATAATAAAGAGTTACTCAAACATGAATGAGACAAAACCCAAACTCTGGGTCTGTTTTTGAGGAGGGAACAACATTCTAACATGACTTAAAGCTCACGAGTCACTAGGAAAGACAAAAGCATCTCCATGGCGACAATCAGGAAGGCAGAGAAGTTACACACTGCAGCTTTAATATTCAGAATATGAAGTCACCCTCACAAGTAAAGAATCCAAAAGAATCTAATCCAAACCAGTGGAGACAAACCCAACACTGACATCGTAAACTAAAGTTAACTCACTGTGATCCCTGTTGGAACCAGAACTTCAGACTAAAAACCCTGGACACTCTCGGTATGTGGTCAAATTGTGAATCAAGTGTCATTAAGAAAAACTGTTCTGAGTCGGTATTTTCACCTTCTCTTTGTGTTTTGGTCATTTTTAAGCAGATTTTCTGTATTTTACTGAGACAAATGACAGTTTCTGCCTCTCTTTACTGTTGGCAGGGATCAGACTGGTCCAAAATAGGGACACTTGGGATATTTCTTGTGTAAAACTGGGATAAATCTGCTGGGACAGGGGACACAGGGCTCAAAACTCGGACTGTCCCGGGTCAGTATAGGAGCATCTGGTCACCTTAATGCAGATCCACCTCCAGATGGACACTGACCACAGCTAGAAAACACAACTGTGAGCGCATTTCCCCAAAGTAGAAGCTGTAGAATTGTAATTTGACAAAGTCTTTAAGCTGATCACAAAAATTCCCACGTGTTTGGCTGGGAAAGATTGACAACTAGCCTCCAGTGCCCTCATTAGCATATACCTGCATTTAGATCAAATCACCCGCTAACCCCACACACCCGAGGGCCAAATTTTTACCCAAACTACTGGAAATCCTGTCGGTCTGAGGCAGACGTCTGATTTGGAGCCAAAAAGGGCGGATTTGCGGCGTGTTTCGCGTCTTACCTCCGCGGTCCGGAGCGAAGGATCCTTCTTTAACGCGAGCTTGAAGTTAATTTCCATCGCCATTGTCATTTTCATCCCTTCGGTCGGACTGTGCTCCTTTTCCCCCCGAAGAAATAAATCCCGAAACGAGCCTGACGTGTGGCTCTGCTCAGCCCCGAGCGGAGCCGCGGTCCTGCGGTGTCGCCTCTTCTCGGCGCATGGATGAACTTTGAAGGGAAACTCCAAAACGCACGAGAAAAGCGCGCAGTGGATCCGTCTTAAAAGTGGCCGAAAACTACAAAACCGAGCGCGAAAAGTGGGGGAAAGTCGTACGCAGGGGTCCGGTCGCGGTACATGTTGGGTAGTTTCCACGGGAGGAGTTTGGAGGAGCGAGAAATCCAGCGGTAAGTTGAAATTTCTAGTCCCTCCTTCGTCTGGATCAAAGAGCGGAGAGAGTTAACGACATCTGCCCGCTCTGACACGCCTCCTGCCGGGCTGAGGACGCGCGGGGGAAGGTCCTGTCTCCAAACTGCACTGACAACACTAAACACTGGCCTATTTTTGAACAAAGAGTAATTATGTGTTCAGTTGTTTGGTATTTTATTAAGAAAGAACTGTTGAGACGCACAGTGATCACGTCCGGGCCCCACGGGGTTGTTTTTTTTGTTGTTGTTTTTTTTTATTTAATTTATTTTAAAAGGGACAATACATATTCATGAACATTTACTTGTAAATACGCTACAAGTTCCAGTTTTGAGCCCTGTGTCCCTGCAGATTTATACAAAACCAGCGATTTTTGTCCCAGTTTGATACAAGAAATGTCCCAGGAAATGTCCATATTTTTGACCGATCTGATCTAAACCAGGACTAAACTAAGACTAAACCAGGACTAAACTAAGACTAAACCAGGACTAAACCAGGACTAAACTAAGATTAAACCAGGACTACATCAGGTCTAAACCAGGTCTAACCTAAGACTAAACCAGGACTACATCAGGTCTAAACCAGGACTAAACTAAGACTAAACCAGGACTACATCAGGTCTAAACCAGGACTAAACTAGGACTAAACTAAGACTAAACCAGGACTACATCAGGTCTAAACCAGGACTAAACTAAGACTAAACCAGGACTACATCAGGTCTAAACCAGGACTAAACTAAGACTAAACCAGGACTACATCAGGTCTAAACCAGGACTACATCAGGTCTAAACCAGGACTATCACATGTTTTGACTAATCTGATCCTGCCAACAGGAAACAGGAGCATAAATTATCATTTGTTTTGCCAAAATACAGAAAACCGTGTTTGTGAACGACCATAAAACAATAAAATGCAGCGACAGAAGCTCCTCGGATCATGACGGACACGAGAACGCACAATGTTTCACGCTCTTTTGACTGTTTTATTTATACCAAAAATCCCAACCCGGGCGTGACCCAGTTTAGAACTTTGAAAATCTGCACCGCACATCGTACTTTTGACTGCACGGTTTTGAAATCTACCTCGATCAAGCAAATTCGGTGAGTCCTTTTGAGGGTCTGAGACTGAACAAAGGTCCGGAGGGTCATTCAGACCTGTGATAAAGGCACAGATTTGTATTACTCACTGTTTTGACCCTCAGTCTGTGACCCTGGAGCGGCCCTCACACTGCTCTGTGTTTTAATATGTGGCCCTCGATGAAAAACATGAAAAACAGAACTGGTTCCTTCTGCATTCTGAGTATTCTAACTACAGAACAACAACTGTAAATTAGTAAATAACAGCTATTCTGATTCTAACATGCCAATGTGCACTTCCTGATGATCTTTTGGACTTATTCTGACCTCGAGCTGCAAAACTGTACTGTATCTGTACTGGGGCAAGACAAATTCTGCTCAAATACACGGGGGGGAAAAATACTGCAGTCCTGATG